>WEDG01000180.1:0-18240 GCA_017591395.1 Schistocephalus solidus
CAGGGCGGCTCCGGCCGCCAGCCACCTGCGCCCTCCATCTCCAGTCTTCTGACTCTGTCTTGACACCGGCTCAGGTGGGGAGGAGGAGAGTGCGGTAGCTGCGCTACTATCACTAAAACCATCACGCGCAAGTCACCGTCCCTGCACCACCTGGTGTGGAGCATACGGTGGACTCCCGTCGAAATCGACGGTTGAACTGCGGGTGTGTGTGGTGGCACGCCCAGGGCGGCCTCCGGCCGCGCCAGCCACCTGTGCCCCCATCTCCGGTCTTCTTGACTGTGTCATGAGACCGGGCTCAGGGGGGAGGAGAAGAGTGCGGTAACGTTGAGTGCCGCGGTTGGAAGGTTGCCAACTGACAATTACACCAGACCTCGCAGTTAGTCCAATGTGTTGTGGAGTGGCTGACTGGTGGTCTGAATGTCAGGCTACGATGGCTCCTTCTTAACGTGACCTCTGGCTATCTCACACATGTGAGATGTAAGCCGTTCAACCCCTGTTGTGTGAAATATTGTGCTTGTGTTTGGGGCCAGGTCGTGTACGTAGTACACGTAGACGAGGTCACCAGCTGCTGCGTGCCTGCTCGCATCAGACAACTGACCGGCTCCGAACAGTGGTCTGATTGTGGGGTGGAGAGTGAGGTCAACAGCTCAGCGCCTTTTCCTCACTATAAACAATCTGACGCGCTTGAAACTATCACGGTGCGCGAAGCCGTGGCTTGGAAGGCCACAACGGGATAACTCACCGCGTGGTCAGCCCAATGTGTTTTGTGGAGTGGCTGACTGGCGGACTGAGAGTCAGGTTGCAATGGCTCTTCTTAATGTAGCGCCTTTATGGCACTCCACCGTGATCCGGAGCCAGGTGTGAGGGCACGCCCAGGAGGCTCCGGCCGTGCCAGCCACTTCGCGCCTCTCCCATCTCCGGTCTTCACTCTTGACACCGGTCTCAGGTGGGGAGGAGGAGAGAGGCAGCTGCAGCGCAAGGCTACTATCACTTAATAATTACCCGCAAGTCACCGTCCCTGCACCACCTGGTGTGGAGCATACGGTGGACCTCGTCGAAATCCGATCGAACTGCCGGGTGTGGGGTGTAGTACTAGTTACGGGAAGCACCACACAGATTGCATTTGGTCGCTCCATTTGTCTCGTACAGGTGGAAAATGCCCTGTGGCCGCCTCTAACTGGTCACCCAATCCTGCTCCTCGAAGTTGGGTTCTGCAGGCCACACTCCGGGCAACCGTCACGACCGTAAACCAGGTGAGGGTCTCCGGTGTGTGCTTCACACCCGGTATGTCTGACTCCCGAACTTCCCACCTCGCCCACTCAAAAGTCCTACGGTAGGGGCAACAGCAACCCCGTAGGCGGCCCAGGCTAACTCGGGTCGTTCTCTCACAAAACAAAACGGTAACCCATAGTGGAGTTCGGCAGCCGTCTGGGATGTCCGAGCAGCCCTATTTAGGAGCTGCAGCGCAAGGCTACTATCATTTAAAACTAATTCACGCGCAAGTCACCGTCCCTGAACCTCCTGGTGTGGAGCATACGGTGGACATCGTCAAAATCGACGGTCGAACTGTCAGTGAAAACCGTAAACTGTGTGACTTTATTCGGGAAACAGACTAACAGAAAGGCATAAAAGTGTAAAACCTAAAAGAAGTAATTACGCGATTTACGCAGAATGTCCATTTTCTGCGCAACGGCCAGATTTACAGGAATCTACACGGCTAAAACCTTCAGCTAACACGATATTAACATTAACCCTTTGCCTTATCATAATCCGAACCCCACTGGTGACCTTAACCTTAAACTTCAAACTTACACTTAATTTAACCCTAACCATCACTCTAATTCAGAACGTAATTTCCTTGAATTTGGCGCAAAGCCACATGTATTGTGGCGTTTCGCATTCCCGGGTCCTACTTAGGCGGCTACACAGGGCGTCTTTAGCATTACCTTCAATGTCTTCATCAATCGCGAAAATGTTTTGAACCTGAATGAGTTTTTTTAGCCTACGAGTTCAGACAGCCGCGTGAGAATGTGACTGCCTCACACAATGTGTTTTGCTCTTTCATAACTTTGGACATTTTGTTGAACCTTGACTACAATCAAATCGATTCGTATATTATTTCATTTCTCCATTTATTCATACTCCATATTACTGTTTTAATATCATAGTAAAAGGCAACGAATAACGCTTGCTCAAGGAAAGGTTATTTCTAGTAATGTTCCAATATATGTTGTTCGTATTGGGCAACGATTGCTTACTCATTTTATTTGGACACATGGTTTATGATTTCACACTTCTTGTAATTAAAGCAGAATAGTCGAAATTATACATCTTCTGTTATTCAATCAATCGTTATTCACTTTGTGAATCTGATAGCTAAAGCTGAATTGTGATATTTAATCTGAACATGCACGCGTCAAACTTATATTTGGCATAAAAATATGTATACTGACATGTATTCTGGATTCTGAAAAATTTAAACTTGAGGTTGGTCGATTTTTAAGGTTCCCCAGTATGTCATTAAATTTACTAGTATTTATATTTTATGCTGGTGGTTTCGAGTTGTTCGTGGCGGAACACGTTATCGGAAAGTTGTCTTGTGGTCAACAGAGTGACCGCACTTCGGTCGAGTTTGCGCAATCTACGGTCTTGAAAAGTTATTTTCTTGTTTGACGTATTATGCACCACGCAACTGCATGCATTTTTTAAGTGTTACTTAAAGTTCCTCATTTTGGTGCCCACCCAGAATGGTATCGGAGTGATCGAGAATTTGTCGGCGAATGTGCTAATGCAAACTTGCCCTCTCAGTGCGTAGTTCGGATTCTAACTAAGATGTCTTACACGTCCTATTTAAGGTTAGGTCTGCTTACGAAATCGTGTGGTAAGGACTAGGAATGTTAGACTTAGCAAACTAAATTTATTGGTAGACATTATTCCAGCATTTTGGATTCATTTCCAAATTAGGTGTTGTGAACCTTGTTCTTCGTACACATTATTGGTTTATGACTGCTCCTTTTATGAACATGATAATTTAAAACATCTGGGCCATAGAATCTCGTCTTTAAAAATAATAAATAATAATGAAAAATAATAAATAATAAATAATAATAATAATTTAAATAATTGAACAATTTATTATGAGCCAGTGTGGCCTTTCTGGCAGTCATGAGAATGTGCTAGAGAGCTCTGGCTTGATATCTAAAATTTGGAACGCAAGCATCATCTTCGCCTTCTCGGACATGACACCTCAACCACATACACATATGTATGCATTAAAGAATGGATAACCTTAGATATATAATCAAGTTCGAAGTTCTCTTCATACGCAGCAAATTTAAGAAACAAAATCATAACCTTTTCGACAGACCCCGTGTAGTGTTAAAAACGTTTACTATTCAACCGGGCCTTTCAGCCCATCAAATCAAGACAGAAAATTGTTTTTGCGCTCTTCACGGGTAAGTTGCCTGCAATGCATGAGGCAAGTTAGTGACCGTAAATGAGGTTTATTGGTTAATTGACGGCGACTATCCAAACCAATCCTGTCACAAAAGCATACATATATAAGTTCACGTAGCGTTGTGAATACCATACGGAAACTTGCCTCTCGAAATCTCCAAAAGGTAAGCGTCTACAAAGCATGATCTCTCCGATCTTCTGCGTAATTTTCCAAATTGTCTTACAATGCGGGGCTTCAGACGAAATCGGTATGTTCTAGGCTGTTATTGACATTGTTTCTATATAAAATTTTAAACGGATAATGTATTCATGAAAAAAATATAATTTCTATTTCGTGAAATCTCAATGGAGATTTCGAAATGTGTTTTCTATTCGATAAATAAATTCAGAAGGGTTGTTATATTACTTATTTCAGAGGTGAGTACCAACATACGTCAGTCAAGTTGGGGTTGTTGCCTTTGAATTAGTTCCATTCAAACCACTTTCGCAACATTCTAATTGCAACTAATGATAGTCAAACAAGTATTAATTTGTCCTAATGGTTTCAGTTACCATACTAAATTCAAATGTTTTTACAGTAATACACATGGAAACTTTGTTTCTACACGATATATAGCTCATTTGCATTGACAAGGACTAGCAGGTGTTTAGGCATTTATTAACTGACGCTTATGATGCATCAGCGCTGCATTTGCGAACATTTTATGCTCATGATCCAAACTTATTATCCGTTTTATTATTGGCTGAATAGTGGCAAATTAGAATTATATATATATATATATATATATATATATATATATATATATATGTTATATATATATATATATATATATATATATACATATACATATATATATATATTTGTCGGAATTTTTTATAAGAAGTAGTCGGATATACGGAGGCAAGTGGTGTGTTTACATGTAGGATTGTGTTGGCAGTTCTGGCGTTGGAGATTAACCCATTAAGGTTAGCCGGTCTTGCGATGTTGAATTGACCGTCACCTGAGGTATCTCACCAGAGCATTTTCAGTACCCTGATATTCATAAGTTGCAGGTTAGTAAACTGAATCAGAAACCGTAAAGTAAAGACTGAACCCCAAGCACAACGAATTAAAATATCCTTCTCTATTTTTCCTATCATTATCTGACCGGTGACTAATGATAAGTGAAAATAACAAAATTTGTACGTATTCGAAATCTGTTCCTGTGAATCCAGAAGGTGGTAGAACTGGGTTGATATTTTGTGCCTATTTTCAATAATGCGGAGAGTGGTGTCGAGGACTCAGCGCATTTTCATCAGTTTAAACAAACTGACGCACTTGAAGTTATCACGGGGCGCTTAAAGTATGGAAGACTGACAGCTGACGGGATAACCCGACCTTTAGACAGTGAGGCAAACTCGAATGTCTCTCTTCTTATGTGGCCTTCCTATTATGGCATTTCTTATCAGGTGCGATCCAAGGCGTACCCCATTTTTGTTGTTGTGCCCGTGTTTGCGGTGGACCACTGTGCAAAGGGCTGCGCCCCCACCACTCTTTCATCTATCTGGATCAGGAGGTGGAGTGAAAACCACCATCAGGGACAGGCGCATGTAAGGAGAGCGGAGGTACCATTTGCGCAGTATGTATGGGAGATAGTGACCGCTCCACCATATGCGTACATCAATTTGTAACTATCTCGATCACCGCTAGCGCCTGTAATTTATGAGATGATGACTTTGGCATCTGCGTCCGAGACGGTACTGTCCATGATATCAACATGCATGGTAGAATTTGGAGTCAAAATTAATTAGAATTTTGGTGCTATTGCGCTTGGTGAGAAACTGCGAGACGGCGAACCATCACTCGAGCCAAACCCGGCTGTCCTTGTGTCTCTGAGGAGGGGAGAGGGTTCGAGCAAGACTCCGGAACGTCAGGCCACGAAAAGTCTCGTTGTAGCGAGATGAGGAACTGCGAGACTGCTCAAGTAGAGCCACCATCATTTAAAGAATCCGTCAAAATGAGGAAAAGTTGAAGAATGTGGGGTGAGATCAAGTGAATTTTCTTCGTCTGTTCACTATTTTTTTACCAATTTTCTTTTAGCTGAATTCATCCCCAGCAACCTCAGAGCTGAAATTCTAAGTTCCTCGAGCGTACGTTTGACGTGGGATGCGGCCAAAAAGACTAGGCGAAAGGTAGTTAAATACCAGATTACGGTACAAGAGGATTACATGAGGATTGATGCGCCACCAAAAACTGTTACCACAATCTTCACTGAGAAGACGACAATCGATATTACGAACCTTTTGCCTTCAACCTCATACTTATTTCGAGTGCAATCGTTGACAAGGGATTCGGTTCCGTATGAAAAAGGCATTCAGCTTGAGGAGAAAACTTGGGACAAAGGTAATGTGAAATGTCTGTTTTGCTTCATTGTGACACAAAACATGCCCTTAATGCTTGTCGAAATTGCCAATCTAATATAAAGTCTGCGTTTTTGATCAACCATGTTTGCAGAAATATGCGCCCAAAAGGCCAAATGAACTGCCGTGGTGAGTCGTTGTCCAATGGAAAACATTAATTAATGTCGGAGAAATTCGCTCGGGGAATTTCGTAAACGTCATATTTTGGGGCTTTTTATGATGTTGGTCCTGGAATGAAGTATGACCTCACGGTCATAAGCCCTGTGTGAAATATTGTTCTCACCAAGCCTACGGAATTTTACATCGCATTCATCGCAAGGCCCTCAGGTTCATAAGCACCAATGTTTGTCATGAAGCGAGTAAGGATAGGATAGGTCTGGATAGGTCTGAGATGAGGCTTGAAGGAATACTTGGTGCATACGCATCATCAAAATGTTGCGAACGACTGTGGACAAACACGAAAGGAGAAAGTCGACGTCCTACGGTAGATAACGCCTTGGATTCGCAAATCAGAGGTGAGGGAAGACAGCTTAGCCTGGACGCACTATTATTGCGACAAATTTCGTGCAATAGCCTCTACAAGGTGTTGCCACAAGCTGACTCGTCCTGCCAGCTGTGTCAAGATTGTGTCCATCCTCGAGACTCTTAGTCCTGTATGTGCATAGGCAACTTTCGTGTCTGTAGCCAATCAGCCAATGCCTTACAGTGATTGGCCGGTGACAAGATGCGGATGGTTCCAGGAGCGTGAGGCGTGTCTGATGGCACGATGTGCCATGGTTTTCAGCGTTCATGTGGTGGAATAAGAGCGATCCTACTAGTATTTGACCACTTAATATTTTAGCACAACATGTCATAAAATATCATTTTTTTCCTCCAGTGCGCACAGAGCGTATCAATTATCTGAAATTTTTGACAATTATCGCAAAATTCTCTTCAAAATTGACAGTTTTATACCATTGGTTTTTCAAGAGTTTTGTGTTTCTAGATAAGATCATTTATTATGCTAAATGACGCCTGAAGTTACTTCTAGTAAAACAAGTTGAAACATTAATATGGGATCAGTGATGCGTTTCATATTCTCGACGAAACGTCATTTATGGACGTATAAGCATGATGGAGGTGGTAATTGCCTAAAACCGACCCACCAGAATTTATAGGTAATTACCATAATGTGAGATTACCTATACGGTCTTCATTTCGTTTAAATTTATTTCTATGATTTTCTTGTAGCTGAATGCAACCCAAGCAACCTCGCCTCCAAGTTTATAGATGAATCTAAGATACGTTTGACCTGGGATGCCGTCGAGAAATGTGGAGTAACACTTCCAGTTTACACGGTTAGAAGTGAACCATATGTTGGAATGATGCATTCAACTAAGGAGACATCATACGTTGTCACGAACCTTCAGCCGTCAACCACATACAAGTTTAAAGTATATGCACAGAATTCGTTTGGCAGGAATTATGAACCTGGGGTTGCCACGGAGGTGCGAACTTCGAGCAAAGGTAATTTGAAATGTTTTTGTATTGGTATTTTGTGACACGAAACGTCTTCCTTATACTCGTCACAACTGTCAGGCTTATTCGATCTCAACGTTCTTGACCAACAACGTGCGCTTAAATCTGCGCCCAGATGGAAAATATGGACGGTTTTGACGAAAACTGATTTCTATGTGAGAGCATGAATTAAGGCCCGTGATGGTCACTGAGTGAATTTTTTAATAGGTTATATTAAGTGTCTCGTATGCACCTGCGGCCTCCAGCTTTCTACGAAAGCATACATCCAGATGGTTCTGTTCTCATAAGAGCACCAGAAAAGCTCAGTCACACTCTAAGAGCTAGTTGCGGCGTGTCAATGCCATTTTTGTTACTATCCACGGCACTTTCAATTCCCGATCATTCCAAAAGCCACAGCAAATAAGTCGGGTCCTGACATGTGACTCAAGCAAGCGTCCAAAGCGAAATCAACGTCATTAACTTGTCGGCACCGTGGAGAATAGATTAAAATTGCTGTAAAATATGTAATTGGTAGCGGTACCGTAATGGGTTTTGCCCATCAAGCGCATCTGTCAAAGCAAAACTGCCCCAAACCTTCCAAATAAAGCACCGTTTCTGTTCTTAATACAAGCCCGAATCCCAGTCGATTGGCAATTCTCTGAGGCTGTTGGCCACTGTCCAACTCGATACAGCTGATTACAGAATGATTCTTGATATTTTGCCAGCTAAGCATGCAGTCCGTCTACCGTTGAATAATGCATCATATATCATTATCTTCGTCGAGAATTTCTGGCATTCACCTGGCAGTCCTGCGATGCGGCAGGCTTACCAGTCACACATAAAAACAAGTGGTGGTCTCCTCCAGCTAACGCGGTAACTTCAACGATGTATGTACTTTTGTGGCACGACCAAAACTTCCAGCTGAAACATATCCGTAAACAATCTCCACCCACATGGTCTCAATTGTACTAAAAAATATTTTTGTTCAATATACCTCTCAGCATTATTTGCAGTCAGCCGCAGATTCCTGCTCTACCCGCAGATTCCTGCTCTACCCGCAAATCCCGCAAGCGCATGATCAAATGGCTCGGTAAAGTCTTCCAAGATGACCTTAATCCCCGCACACACACACGTCAGTTCAACCATCGTAGTCCGACGATGCCAAACGACAATGCTTCAAAACATGAACGGTGACTTGCACGTTGATAAGTTTTAAGTTATAGTCGATTTGCGCTGTAGCTACCACACTCTGTCCTCCGCTTCCCGCCACATGGACACGGTGTTATGACATAGTTAAGGAGACCGGAAGTGGGTGGGGGCGCATGTGTATGGCGTGGCCGGAAAAGCCTCTGCGCTTGCCGTGGCACCTGGCTCGGATCCATCAGAGTGGGAGTGCCATAAAGGACACATTAATAATGAGCCATTACATTCTGACGCTTAGTCTGCCAGTCACTCACTCCGCACAAAGCACACACATTTGGATTTTAAGAAGAGAGTTTGTGCTCTCATCACGTACACTTCTCAGACTTATCTGAAAAGGCGATCAGGTACACATCCCGTTGGTTAATTCCTGCCGTGGAGAACTATGGCCAAATCAAATAAGCGGCATTACATGTTATCTTCTCCCTCAAACGTGTTCACAAGCTCTCGTCTAGTCGTCCGTTCACTTCGTTGACAGATCATAAACGGATTCTCTGATTTCTTCTAGATGGCTACAACCCGAGCATACTCACCGCTGAGGTCTTACCTTCTTCGAGAACAACTAAGAATGCACTTGCAATTTCCAAACAGGTGAAAACTGGGAGACAAGGTAATTGCAGTTGTCTCTGTTATGCTTTCCTGTGACACAGATTTGTCAGAATTGTTTTATTTCTGTGTTCTTGGTCAAAATGTACGCTTAAATCTACACCCCGATGGGAAAAATGAAAAAAAGTAGTTTTAAAAGCGACAACTCTAACTAATAAGGAGAATCTTGGCTCGAAAAAGTTTGTGTTCGTCCTACTTTAGACTTATAATGATAATATTATTGGTGTAGCATTGGTAAAGAATCAGAAAACTGTTGATGCTCAAATGCGAGCATTTGCAAACGGTTCAGCGTTGCTTCATGCGCTTGGAGTTGGGCCAACTAGAAAAATTCCCACTGCTCATTAATTACATGTGGTCTCAACTACGGTCTTATTGACACGTTCCTACAAACAATTCGAGGTTGGAGAGATGAGAGGTGGAAGCCAGCGTGCAAGCGCTAGTCTTCTTCGCACTAGGGGGCCCCAAAATGTAATCACTTTTACTAAGCAAACATCTTGCTGCTGCTCCTATGAAGGTTCACACGTCAATCTTTGCTTGACCCACAAATATGTGATTGCAATGATGATCAGCCGCATGCCAGCATCATTAATCTTTCTGCTTGTCCGTATTTTGTAAGCCCCGTGCCCAAAGTTAATAATATTTCCCACGTGATCGTCCAATTTAACTGATTGATATCATTATTTGACTTGTGCCAAAATATTGTCAACATACGTTTCAGAACGGCTGCTATTAAGGCTTCTTTTTTGTATCGTGGTTAAAGCGTCGATGTTTGATTTGATGGCAGAAAGGTCCAATGAAACTGCATTTCTGCGTGTTCAACCTCCGAATTAACCGTAATTTACTGGTATGCCTCTCTTGCTCTCTTGTTATTAGGTACCGGCAAATCCTCTCCTTTGTGTTGTCACTTCTTGCTGGAATTGATTGCTATCACGTGTACATTTATCATGCATGTTTAATGCGACAGAGCTGAAATTCACGAGGAAATTCGGACTGGACATTCCATCTTCGTTTTAATTCTCCCTGCGCGACGTATACTTTTCGATGGTTTAATTAAGCCGACATTTCTTACATTTGTTAATTGCAAACAATAAAATCACGGATTTTCAACTATTCTCTGGCCATATTCTCGTCGTTTAAGTACGAAGTCGTTTCACGCGTTTTCCCAGGTAGACCTTAAAATGCATCGATTATTCTATCCCTGGGTTGTATCAACCCCCTTGTATTTTTCCAGACATTTTGAAAGTGAGTTAGTAGTCCGCATGGGGAGATTTATGAATCCGTACAAAGGCTCAGCAATTCAAGAGTATTGATAGACTTTAAATTTGTAATTAAATGAAATGTCTTGATTAATCATTATAAAGTACGTATTTTCATACAATAAATTGGGGATTTTGGCTAACAGTTCACCAGCAGGGGCTCATGAAACCAAATTTGCGCGATAGATAATCATTTATTAAGCACCCACCGGTCTAACAAAGAAATACTATTATATTTAATGAAGTACTAGTGAAACTTAAAAATCAGCTAACCTCAAATTTAAATTTTTCAGAATCCAGAATACATGTCAGTATAATTTGTTCGTGTGGAATATGCGTTTGACGCGTGCATGTGCAGATTAAATAACACAATTCTGCTTTAGCTATGAGATTCACAAAGTGAATGACGATTGATTGAATAACAGAAGACGTATATTTTCGACAATTCTGCTTTAATTAAAAGAAGTGCGAAATCATAAACCATGTGTCCAATTTAAAATGAGTAATCAATCGTTGCCCAAAACGTACACCATATATTGGGACATTACTAGAAATAACCTTTCCTTGGGTTGAGCGTTATTCGTTGCCTTTCACTATGATATTAAAACACTAATATGGAGTATAAATAAAAGGAGAAATGAAATAATATACGAATCGATTTGCTTGTAGTCAAGGTTTAAACAAAAATGTCCAAAGTTTCGAAAGAGGAATGCACATTGTGTGGGGCAGTCAAATTCTCACGCGTCTGTCTGAACTCGTGTGCTAAAAAAACTCATTCAGGTTCAAAACATTTTGGCGATCGATGAAGACATTGAATGTTCCTGTGTGACCGCCTAAGTAGGATACGATAACGCGAACCGCACACAATACATGTGGCTTTGCGCCAAATTCCAAGGAAATTACGTTCCGCACAGGTAAAGGCAATTAACTAAATCACCTGGTTTTAGGGATCTGCACGTATTACCACTCGCAGACTGACCCAATGACTGGCCAAAGACTGCGCCCGATCCGAGGTTCAAACGTCATAGCCTGAGATTTCACTGCAACGCGATATCTTTGAAGGGAAACGTGTCTAGTTGGTGCTAACAACTCATACCTCTGTCAAAGAAAAAAAAAATCCCGTGTATGTAATTTCGATCTCCTCAAGTACTGGTAGGGTCCCGAATTCGAGGTACTTGTCTATTGGCGGATATCCATCGTTACGGCTGTCGGAAGCCTGTGTGAACCCCAAGCTGGTAGGATATTTTGGGGAATTTTCTTTTTGTAGATGGTGAAGTCATATCAACGGTGGTGGTAGATGTATTGAGCGAGTATAGAACACCACTTCATAGTATGCAGATTGCGTGGCTTTAGGATCAATTACCGAAAACTTGTGTGTGTCATTTAAGTTTGAAATCGTAGTATGGCAGTTTTCACAGCTCTTTTCACTACGTTTAACGAACAGGATTTAAATTGGTCAACAAATTTATTTAACAAACCTCGCAGAGTCACCTGTCCAGCTTCTTACCCAAGAACGCACGTGAACACGCGTGATCGCGTGTGCAAAACAACGTGTCTGGCAGCGGATATGCACGGGCACAACCGTGAACTGTGAAGGCTGACTGCACTCTCTTTCTAGTAATCAGTAACACGGGTTGCTTGTGGGGGACATACCTTGAAGGCTGAGAGTTCGTTTGGAGCGAAGGCACGGTATCCATGCGAACATTGCACAACTAAGCCTCATATATTTTGGAGCATTATGGCTGAGCCATTCCAGGGGCCATTGGCTGACTGCAGGCCCAGAACCAACGCTTACCTCGTTGCAGTGTAGAGGTCTGTTGGTAAAATGGAATTAAATTTTCTTACATTCCAAATCTAGCATATAGCAGTATCGAACTAGCTACCTTATTGCTCATTCAGCGATCCCAATTAACCCTTGCTTAGCTCCTAGTTGGTTTTGAAATACCATGGCTGAGTTATTCCAGGGCCACTTGGCTGACTCAAACCACAGAACCAGAGCTTACCTCGTTGCAGTGTAGTGGTCCGTTAGAAAAACGGAATTAAATTTCCTTACATTCCAAATGTGGCATATAGCAGTATCGACCTAGCTCCCATATTGTTCATTCAGCGATCCCAATTAACCAAGTATTTGCTCCTGTTTGTTTACTGGCCAGCGAACAGTAATTCTTTTTTCCTGTGGTAACCGATACATTAAGTGAGTGAATACATGACGCCCGGTTCACGAAAGGGGTTGAATTCTCCGCTTCTTTCTAAAATCCACTATCGAAATACCACATGAAACTTGCACTGGTCTGCCACCGGCCTTTAGTCCTCAATGGAAGTCTAAAAGTGAAAAATCCTTGTTTATTCCTAATCCAGGGAAGGACATTTACCTTCAAAAGCACCTTTATATATATTTTCTTTGCCCTGTGGCTTTCTAACGGCTTCTTGCTAGTAGACACTGAGCAAGAAATTTTCAGTACGGTGCATGTGTGCATTCGACAGTATTCCATATTCCGAGCATGCAGCGTGCCACATCCAGAGATTGATGTTACACAGTACAGCCGGCGTCTTAAAACAAAATTGTGTTAGCTGTCTTATGTAATTTCCAAACAGCCATTACTTTGGCCTATGAGGATTAGTTAATGGGACTCATAATTAATTCCCGCCATATTTTTTAAAGTTCTCGTTTTTTATTTTTTTAAGTCAGATTATTGTAGATTAACACTTGTACTAGCTTACTCACTTTGAGGTTAATCTTGGCTTTGAAGGCAGAACTAAACTTGATTCCTCTGGAAAGTTATCTAATGGAGTTCATTTTGATATCTTCGTGCATAGTGAGTCACTGCTCAGCATAGAACTGTGCGTATACCTACGTAAATGGGTTTTACGTCTCCTACCATATGGTGACACTGCCTTTCATTGTTCGACTAGAACATATTATTCATCTTTTAAATCCATGAGCGCTTATAGTTTTGGCTACTTCGGTAGTTGATATACAACACCGCGCATACTTATGTGAATATTCTGTATTGACCTAGAACGGAATATATTGGCCACACAACTACGCGTCAGGAGAAGATGGTACGACTACGTATAACTACTACACATTCCTTTAGAGCGACCTTTAAAATTCAAAGCGAGCTTACTCTGGCGTCCGTTTTTGCCTTCTGTAAGTACATCGCGGGACGACTCTCCTGTTAACCTCCAAATCCTTCAGCACTTTTGAATCGACAAATTCCTTGAAATCGTATGTGTGCACCTCTTAGGAATATGAGGGTCAAACTATCGTCAAATAATATGTTCTACGAAGAACTTCCGTCTCCATTTGAGACTGCGCCCTAGGCTTGTTGTCTTCTGCGCCGGGGTCATAATAGAGCATGCTGTCTAAATTGTAGAACTAGGTCCTGTGAAAAAAGCTGCCTGCAATTTAAACCGTATTTTCCTGCAGTCTGTCTGCGGAGATAATCGCCTCCTTTTAATCTCCGTCTTCCCCGCCATCTGATATTGGAGAAGGCAAAGTGGATATATCTCACATCGCGGCTTTGGCCGTAAATGGAATATAATCTCGAACGTAAACGAGACTGACAAGATGTACTGACGACAAAAATAATCTTTGATTCCAGAAGCTGAATGGTAAAATGTCTTGTCAAATGCAGGAAGTGGCTCTGACTTTACCCTGCCAAAAAAATGGTAAGTTAAAAACTATTCCGTTACATGCATGCTCGGCGTGGCGAGGTCAGCAAAAGCACCTGAAAGAACGGTTGACTCCGGCCCACAAAGCCACCATAGAGACACAAAAGCGTTCACACTGAATTTTCAGGATGGATGTTGAAGCAGCCCATTGAATCTTAAAAATCAACCAGGCATTCGTCAGTATATCTCGAAACATTCCTCCTTCAAGATATGCCTCCACACGCAGCCCGCGTTACTAATTACTGGAAGGAGAGTGAACACAGCCTCCGCAGTTCATGGTTGAGCCCGTACGCATCCGCTTCCAGACACGTTGTTTTGCACACGCGTTTAAGCGCGTTCTTGGGTAAGAAGCTGAACAGGTGACTCTGTCTGTCTCGTAAACGATTGTTGGTGGTTAAATGCATAGGAAAGATCTGCGAAAACTCCCATATTACAATTAAAAGCTTAATTGATATACAAGGATTTTTGGGTAATTCATCCTTAGGCCACTGGGTTTTTATTGAACTCGGTGGAATGGTTAGTCACACTTGTCACTCCCACGCTGGCTCAGGAATTGAATCAGTGGTGTGGGAAATGGCTCCGGGGTTAGGGTGTGAGCGCAGTCAAACGGGAAGTTGGGTGTGGTAGTTAGGGTTAGCACCACACAGGTAGCATTTAGTCGCTCCATTTGTCTCGTGCAGGTGGTGAATGCTCCTGTGGCCGCTTCTAACTGGTTGTGAAATCTCACCTGTGCTTTGTCTATTAGGACTTTTAGAAATCTCTTACGACATTCAACGTCCGGTATACCAGTGCCTTCAGACGCTTTGTGTCGCACACGCGTTCACACGTGCTCTTGGGTACGAGGCTGAACACGTATCTGTTTTTCTCGTGAACAGTTGTTTTAGGACTAAAACATGCCAGGAAATTAAATGCATAGAACAGATCTAAGAAAACTCCTATATTACGATTGAAAGCTCAAATGATACACATAGTTTTTCGGTAATTCATTATGAGGTCACTGCAACTAAATGGACAGACAACGTTTGACCTCTAGACTTGGTTTATATGGGACTCGGTGGAATGGTTAGTACCTCTTGTCACTTCCACGCCTTCTGAATGACACCACACACCCGGTTGGCCAGACTCCCAAACTTCCAACCTCACCACCTCTCAAAAAGTCGTACGATGGGCGCGACAGCAACGCTGTAGGTGGCCCAGGTTAACACGAGTCGTTCTCCAGTAAAACAAAACCGTGATCCATAGTGGAGTTTGGCAGCCGTTTCGGATATCCGGGTCGCTCTATTTTGGCACAGCACTGCTGGCCTCCTCGCAGACCTAGGGGCCAGAAAAGGTCCCCTAAACACGTGCTGAATATCACGTCTTCCGCAGCCGGCCGTGCCTAGTTAATAGGTTTAAAATTCGGTATATGAGGGTTTTGATATACGCCAACCAACGTACATATAACAGGATTCACATGCGAATGAAGTGCAATAAAAATGGTGGCTCAATTTAAAAAGCCCGGGGCAAGAAAGACCCATTCCCACTGACTCCCGCTCACTAGTCACCCACAAACACTAGCCTAACGGCGTGGTATGTTGTATGGCTTAAATTTGCAACCTTCCAAAACCACGGTTTCTAGGATGCGTTTTTGTCTACGGTAGGTGAACTTTGTTAGTGTGATTTGTTTATGTGGGCGGAGGAAGTTTGCGTTGCTATGTTATTGTGATTTGTATATGTAGGCGGAGGTAGTGTGCGTTGCTATGCCTTATATCTTTCGGTGAGTTATCGCAGTTTAGCGTGGAGACGCATATAACCCATTAGGCCCATGCTGTGTATGAAGGTTCTTGAGCAGTGAGGGCAGTGAAGGCGGGCGTGGTGACTGTAGGTCTGAAACCCCGGGCATTGGTTAGTCAGCGTCCTCCTTGGCCATAATCACTCTGATGGAAAAGAAGAACCTTATTTTGTCCAGTCTTGCACCAGTCACATGTAGTTTAATAGGATGTCCTCGCAAATCAGTGGTAGTGGCCAGCTCAAAGAAGTCGCCAAATGCAAGGCAACCATCCTGAACCCGCAGAATGCGAAAGGCTTGTATAAGGTCGCCGCGTAGCTGTCTATAGTCCAGAGGAAACCGATTCAGATTGGACAATCGTGTCTCGTAAGGCAGGCAGCTTTGACCTTAAACAAGATTGGTTGCACGTCTTTGGACATTCTCAAGGGTGTTGTGGTCTTTGAGAGACCACGGTCTCCAGGCTTCTATGGCAAATTCCAAGTGTGGTCGCACGAACATCCCAAAGACCTAATTAAAGCACTCTTTGTCGAACTTTACAAACGCTCGCTTAATTAGATACAAGCTTGACATGGCGGATTTATCAACTTTTGAGTAATTGAACGATGGCTTCAGTGAGGGCGTGATCCATACTCCTAGATCTTTCTGAGCCTCTACCTCTGGTAGTGGTGTGTCATCCAGTTAGTAAATCCTCTGGTGCCCGAAGCTGGTTCTGCCGAATCGCAGAAGATAGCACTTGGTAGCATTAAGTGGGAGGAGCCAGTTGTGCGACCATTCCTCGAGTCGATGCAAGTTCACCTGTAGATTTGCTTCATCAGTTTCGTTGTGGATGACCTTCCAAAGCTTTATATCGTCAGCAGACATGGTGGTGTTACAGTCCAACCCAGTTACGCAGTCATCAATATATATATAAGGATGTTCAGTGTCATGGTACACATCAACTGCCATATGACAGTTTGACCATCGATTTTGACGAGGTCCACCGTATGCTCCACACCAGGTGGTGCAGGGATGGTGACTTGCGCATGAGTTAGTTTTAAGGGAAAGGAGCCTTGCGCTGCAGCTACCGCACTCTATCCTCCTCCCCTACCTGAGCCCAGTGTCAAGACAGAGTCAAGAAGACCGGAGATGGGAGATGGCAAAAACGTTATATCGTACTTCCGACATAGGTAATTGCTTAAAGCCCAGACACGTGTTTCGACGATGTTTCTACTGCTGTGTCAAACAGCAAACGAGTGGTTCGGCACTTCAGTGGGTCCCCCAGCGTTCTCTAGGCGGTTTCTGGCGACATGGACTCATGAAGAAGTTGGGGAAATAATTTCTGAAATAATTAAGTGCCGAACATGGAGTCAGATGATTCGGACATGACATTTTTTGGGTCAGAACCGAGATTTCACTGTGTATTTGGGTCGTAGAAAATTAACCACTGTGGAATAACCACGTAATTTATTCTAAAACGTACTACAAGTGTAGTATGAAACTTATATGGCACAGACGTTAAACCGTACTTCCGACAAAGGTTCTAGCTAAAAGCCCATTAGACGTGTTTTCGCTTGATGTTTCTGCTGCTGTGTGGGCATAGCAACGAGGCGTTCGTCTATTCAGTGGGTCCCCAGCGTTCTCTATGCGTGGTTTCTGGTATATGGAATCCAGAGAATAATCTGAGAAATAATTTGTGAAATTAATAAGTGCTGCACATGGAGTCAGATGCCTCGGACATGATGTTTTAGGTTCAGAACCGGAATTTCAATGCATTATCTAGTCGAAGACTATCAACGACTGTGGAATAACCATGTAATGCCCATTCTACAAACGAGTATTACAACAAGTCGTATGACTCTTATATGACAAACACGTTATTCTGTCCTTCCGACATAGGTAATAGCTTAAAGCCCATTCTACAAACAAGTAGTACTATAAGTAGTAGGTATCTTATATGGCAAAGGCGTTATACCGTTCTTCCGTCATAGATACTAGGTAAAAGCCAAGACACGTGTTTCGCCGATGATTCTGCTGTTGTGTGAAATAGCAACGAGGCATTCGTCTATTCAGTGGGTCCCCAAGCGTTCTCTATGCGGTTTCTGGTTTATGGACTCCAGAGAATAATAAGGGAAATAATTTGTGAAATCATTAAGTGCAGGACATGGAGTCAGATGATTATGACAGGACGTTTTAGGGTCAGAACCGAAATTTCAATGCACATTTGGGTCAAAGACAATCAACCACTGTGGAATAAGCACGTTATCCCCATTCTACAAACAAGCAGTACTACAAGTAGTATGAATCTTATTTTGCAAAGACGTTATACCGTACTGCCGACATAGGTACTAGGTATAAGCCCAGACACGTGTTTCGCCGATGTTTCTGCTGCTGTGTGACACACCA
>WEDG01000181.1:0-151049 GCA_017591395.1 Schistocephalus solidus
GCAAGCTACGTATTGCTCTGTATATATATTTGTTTGACCTTGCCTGTAAACCGGCACAAACAAAATACAATAAAATAGTCCAGAGGTTCTGTGGCCAAAACCTGTAACATTGAAGGCTGGGTCTCCCCTGACGAATCGAGCATTGAAATTCATCTCCGCAAATGTACCAAGCCTGTTCAACAAGTTGGATGACCTTAGAATTGTAGTGGATGAAATTCGTGTCCGCATTTTAATTTCACCAGAAACGTGGCTCAATGCAGACATTATTACTGATTCTGAAATGTCACTCAGAGGATATCAGCCCTTCAAGAGATAGACCAAGTCGAGTGTGGTAAGTCATAGCTGTCACTCGCAAGCTGACCACTAATACTGCTACATACACCAATTAAGCGGAAGTCTTTAAGCTTTACTATATCTCTAAGTATTCCATACCACTGACGATATCGGTTGTGTACCGTTCGCCCTATCAACAGACTTCGATCAGGATTCTACCTTCCCAACGGAACTCTACAAAGCCAAAGCAGAAGAAAGATGTCCTCATTGTTGGGGATTTAAAGCTCCTGGTATTGACTCGGAAAACATGGACTGCAATGCTGCAGGATACTCAACCATCCATTGCAATGGGCAACAGACAAACCTCTCTGTCAGAACGCTTCCTCGGACAGTGAAGGACACAAAACGGTTCCCCGACCTTAGGACAATTTGCATAGACCTACAGGATCTAACGCCATTAGGTGATCACATTACGCTGTGCTTCGAGAGTATCAACTCCGTTTCCAAAACCAAAGTTACCCGATAATTGGGAAAGAAACATTTGAAGGGGACTACTCACCAATGAGTTGACAAATGTCAGCATATCCTTGGTGAACTACATGGCAAAACGAATAAAGATTAGAACACTGAGCTCTGTTTTTGAGCAAGCGATTACTTTACCTAACCGTCCCCCAGGAAAAGACAACGGCAAAACCAGCCCAAAGTGGATAAACGCTAAACTCTTTGCTGTGACTCTTTCCAAAAAGAAATCGCTTCTGGAAGCACTACTGAGGAAAAACCGGCTCCGATGTCCACTTCACAAAATCTGGTATGCACGCTTCTTTCGCGTAGCAAGAGACCTTCCTCATTCTAGCCAGCCTAGAGCTCAACAGTTGAGGTGGACTCAATCTTTGTCTCACACGAGGTCGCACTTTCTGCCATTTGAAATGACAAACGTTTCCTTTGTCGAGATCTTACACCAATGGAGCGAATTTCTCGAATGGGTCTCTTCGTATCACTGATTTTCACCTCTACTATTCGGCAAGTCTGGTCGTACTCCACTCAACGTCATTGCACCAGCTAATCTCATCTCCTCAGATGTCTAGTTCTGTCAGCACCTCCACTCAACCTTCGTAATCCCTTGCTCTCACGCGGCCACAATACTGCAATTTCCGGTGCTTTTTAGCCTGCCTCAATGTTCATGCGACGCTAAAAGCATTTATATACTCATCTAACCCGCTCCAAAAGCACTCTAGACTGCCAGCGCTCTCCTCTTAAACGCGCAATTTCTCCAGGCTCTCCTGTGAAATTTCTGAAATCACATCGCCATGCAAACAACGTTCTTTCAAATACGCATCCGTGTGTAATCATCTTTACTCTAACTTATTTAATCCTCCACAAGCTTGCTTCGTCTCATATAACCCCGGTGCGATACCCTCAATTGAGACAATAACGTGCTTTCTGAAGGACGTAACTCTAACCCAGACCCAAAAAGATAGCTAATGCCCAGCACGCCTCTGTACAAGGCTTCCTTTCCAACAGGCAACAACTTAAACCATGACCGATATACAAGACCGACTCTATCAGCATTTCAACTTTATGAAGGTTGTCTTCCTTCCAACCCTATATTCCATCTAACTTCCTGTCATTCCGTTTTAACCACCAAATTATGGACCTTGTCGTCAACCTGTGGTTGTTGATTTCAAGTTTTATTCCTAACACCTTTGTATATCCCTATCAGCCATTTGTTAATGACGTTCAATATACCAATCGTTTATCGCGCAGTTGGCAATTACCCCTCTAAGCCACAATAACTTTCAACTTAATTACCCACCGCCAAATATGAATTAATAACGATAACCCTAGTACGGATACTGCGTACTACCCAAGATGTCATATTACGTAATGCTAGATCTGTTATAAATAAGATGGCCCAACTGAGAGCCATTGTTTTCGAGTTAATGCCTAATGTTTTATGTGTAACTGAATCTTGACCCATCCCTTAATTTTCCGACTCTTATCTTGTCATAGATCAGTACGATCTCTACCGTCAAGACCGCACTAGTAAGCGTGGTGGTATTTGTGTTCTCTATATTAAAGCTTCATTTAAGCACGTCGTGTTTGATCTAGACGTCACGTCATTCTTTCGGTAATTACTGCTTCGCATCCATTATCCTGTCGCCCTGGTAAAAGGCTATTCTCGGATGTATTTTACTACCCGCCTAATTCATCATCTGATGATGATGTGAAAACTTTGTGCAATTTTTAAATTGGTTTTCGAGTCCAATTTTAACATTAAAATAATCGCTGGGGATTTTAATTTTCCTGAAATTGACTGGATTTCAAACATTTGTCCATCCAGATTTCAGCCTTTCCTTGATATTATTAATTTTTCTTATTGGTCACAGCTTCTCCGTTCTTCAACGAGAGACAAGCTTATTTTAGATCTGATTTTCATAAATGACATTGCTCCCCTTTTCGTTGATTTTAAGCAGGGCCTCTTCCAAAGTGACCATGCATTAATTAACTGTTGCTTACCAATTGTCTCATCGAAAAAGGCTAGCACCGTTCGTACCTATCATAATTTTCACCTCGCAGATATCAGCTTAATTAACAACTTTTTGGACTCATTGGATTAGCAGCATCTCTCCTCCATGAACGATGCAGCAAGTCTTTCTGACTTAATGTCAGTCGTTTCAAATAACATCCTGGAATTTGTGCCAATCAAAATTGTCAAGCCATACACTTCGGAATTCACCGTCCCCCACTTTCTTTTGCCAAGTCTAAAGAAATTGAGGAAGCAATTAAAAGATCAAAATACTAGTTCGTTATCTGTACATCTAAGGATTGCAGAGATTTTTGAATTAAGGTTCTAAGATTCGGCTTGCAATGGACAGACAGAGTGAATCATGCGCACTCAGCGAGCCAAACTCTGCAAAATCTGTTGCTCAACAGTTCCGCCGTCGATCCTCCTCTAAACGAGGTTATGGAATACCTCCACTACTAAATGAAACATAGAACTTCGTTCTCGAAGACTCTGATAGGGCAGAACTGTTCAGCGCATTCTTTGCAAATCATCTTATGATGGAGTCTGAACCGGTTCCGATGTTTCAGGCATCCTCATTTAATGTTATCAGCACCATTAATTTCTCCATAGAACAAATTCGTAAGCAAATAATGCGTCTGAAAAACTCGCACTCTTCGGGGACTGACGGTATGCCAAACTCAGTTATTAAAAGAGTGCCGAGCTTCCTGACTCATGGAAGACATCTATTATTCTTCCTGTTTTCAAGTCGGGAACTCTTTCGGACGTAAATAATTATTGAGGCGTTCATAAAACCCCCACTCTAGCAAACCCTCTTAGTATTTTTATCAAATTCTCGACTTTTGCTTCGAAAATAAGCTCTTAAGCGACTCGCAATATGGTTTTCTACCTGGGAGATCATGCGAAGTGTGTCACTTAGCTTTTCTTAATCTCGTCACTTCCCTTCGTAATGAGCAACAGTCAGTGGTTGTTATCAACTTTGACCTGAGCAATGCCTTTGACAAGGTACCGCACAGACGTCTACTGGTGAAAGTGGAAGCCCTCGGCATCCGGCCACCTTTCCTTGACTTCATTGGTTCCTACTTGTCTAACCGCAGCCAGAAGGTCTTAGTAGGTAATAGCTACTCGAAGCCTCAGCCGATCACGAGTGGCGTTTTTCAAGGCACGGTTTAAGTCCCTTCTCTTCATTCTGTACATAAAACGAAATTTCAGCTTTACTCACTAATTCACACAATTTCGTTTACGCTGACGATCTCAAGTGCATTTATTCATTTTCTAAAGACACTGCCAATAGTTGCGTTGATATAATCAACACTGATCTACTTATGCTCTCACGTTGGAGCTGTACTTGGCAGATGAAATTTTCTCCATCCAAGAGCAGTTTTATGTGTTTGGCCCCGCCAAGCTTCCTGGACACTTAGTTTTTCAAAAAATTACACTTTAAGAACAATCAACCATAACAGACTAAGGTCTAAGCTACACGAATAAGCTAGCATTATCGCCTCATGCAGATCGAATTTCTGCAAAGGCTGCACAGATATGTGGTTTTATATCACATAATAGGGAGCTCAAGGGCGAAAGCCTACTTCCCTCAATAAAGTGACTCAATAAAGTGACTTAATTTCTTCCTTCCGGAAATAAAGTTTAACCTATACCGCATGTTTGTTCTTCCTATCCTAGAATACTACCGTCCCCTCTTTGGGCTGATGAGTGCCTCTGACCGCAATAAGATTGAAAAAGTTCAGAGGGTTTTTACTCGAAGACTATTTTCTCTTCTTGGATCCAGTTTCTCTTTTACGGATAGATGCCAGTTAGCAAACATTAAATTTCTGTGGGTTAGAAGACTCGAAGCCGGTCTCTGCTTCCTGTTTCGCGTTAATTCTAGCCCAAATCTCCCACTAATTAACGCTCTCGCTCCGGTAGATTGACCCTATGCCACTCGTAATTCCTCCATGATCATTTCACCACCCCTTAGCTCCACAACTAACCGGTCTCAGTTTTTTGCCTCCAAATATGCTTTCATATGGAATAATCTTCCACTGAAAATTAGGTTGTCGTCTAAACTAGGTATTTTCAAAACCAAATTACGCAAACATTTAACTTCGGAAGATATAAAGTCCTTATTGTCTGTTTCCTTCCCAAACTCACAGCTTTTGGCTTTTGAAAAGGGTCCTCCTGGTATTTGAGGCAGCTCCCTTGATATTATATTGGTCTCTAATTATATTTCCATCATCCTCTGCAGAGTAAATCTTTGCATTTACTTTTTCTTCCCTCCTTTTTAAACTAGCATTTCCAACTGTTGACAACCTTGATACTTTTCTCCAAATTTGCAACCCTGATGATAGTCTCCAGGTTCTGTTGATGATCGAGGCGGGTTCTGATGGTTTCGTCTCTTTGGTGATGGACTAAGCAGTCAGCTAGGTCGCATCTCGTTGATGATCTCGTGACCTCTACTGTCCCCTCTTCGTTTCGACCCTGTTGTCTAAGATGAGTTCATCCTCTCTTACCTCCTTTGGTGTTTATAAACAGTAGCTCTGACTGCTATATTATCTCTCACCCCACAAGGAGCGATCCGAAACCTCATACGTTGTCATCAACATCACAATACTATTCCATTGCATTTAGCTTTTAATTTTTTAGTGAATGAGTTTTATTTCTCATATTTTTTTAAATTGGCGGCTCCCCGAACTCCGCCTCCAATTTAACTCTAGAATTTTTTTTACTTCTTCTTTTCCAGTTCACCGTATATGCCAAAAATTGTTGACTTTTGTTTTAAAAATGGCAAATCATTTTTAATCTGATATGTTTACAATACTACTCATTTCGGCTATTCACATGGATGCTCACATAGTGAGGCAATTATCAACTTTGTATAAATTTAAACCACGGTACTAAGTTTGTAATGATGAGGCCCTCTTAGCCTTAAATATACAATTTATTATTATTATAGGGGAATATATGCAGCAACGCAACGTTTTTAAATGTGAGGCTTCTAAGCTGCAGAGGAAGTTCAAACTAACATACTGCAAAAATCGTTGGAAAACCCCAAAATGCTCTATGGCTACATACGGAGTACAAAGAGAATTCAGGAAATGATCCCTGCCCTTAGTTCTGCAAACGGAAAACTGGAGACCGACGATCAGGTTAAAGCATCCCTTTTTTCAAAATTCTTTCAGACCGTCTTCGCCCGAGAGCCTTATAATTTTGCTGCTATTCCACCAGTTTGTCAACCAATATATACCCCTCATTTCCCTTCCTCATCCACAACAGAGGACCTAGACCTAGACTTTCATCGACCATAGTAAGAACCGAATTACTTCGTATAAAGCCTGCCAAGTCACCTGGGCCGGATAGAATTCCAGCATTCGCACTTAGAGAACTTGCTAATGAACTGTGTTTACCATTGTCCATCATATTCCAAAAGTCCTTTGAAGAAAGCAAACTCCCGGGAAAATGGAAATGTGCATTCATCACCCCGATCTATACAAGAGGTTCACGACTGGACTGTGAAAATTACCACCCTGTCAGTTTAACTTGCATAGCGTGTAGAATAGTGGAGTGTATTATCTAGAGGCACTTAATGCGCTATCTGAAAAACAACCAAATCCTATGTGATGTCCAACACGGCTTCCGTACAGGATGTTCCTGTCTCACGAGTGCCCTTTAGTCGCACGAAAAATGGATAAAGACAGCAGATAAATGTCATCCAGTAGATAGTGTATTTTTTTTGACTTCAAGAAGGCCTTTGATAATGTACCGCACGGGATTCTTTAACAGAAGATTTGGAACGTCGAAAATCATGGAAAAATTTTCAATTGGATCAAGAGTTTCTTGTTTTTGCGAGTACAGAGAGTTGTTGTTGGTAACTCTTAGCTCGGAATGGACAAAATTAGAAAGTGGTGTTCCACAGGGTTCTGTTTTTGGCCCCTATTCTTCTTAATCTACATTAACAACTGTCTCAATGACCTAGATTGTGAAACTGTCATGTTCGCAGATGACATCAAAATATGGACTGAAGTCAGCGGCGTTGATGACGCAAAAGGGCTACAGTTGAATATTGACAAACTAAGTGCCTGGTCGGCTAAGTGGCTTCTTAAGTTTAATGTATCCAAGTGTTTGATCCTACACATAAGCGCCGGTCGAAAAGTAGCTCTAAAACACTAGTACTTTATTAATGGCACTGCATGAAAAGAGGTTGAAACACACAAAGATCTGGGCATGTGGACAACTGAAAATGTGATGCCCTCAGAACACTGTAAGAAAGCAGTACAGAAGGCAACATGTACACTGCATTGGATCAGACGTGCGTTTAAAATATTCCCCCCTTATCTCTTTGGAAATGTATATGGCATCTTCGTGAGACCGCACTTAGATTACGGAATACCAGCCTGTATACCGTGGATGAAAAAGATTTTGACCTCCTCGAACAGGTGCAACGGAGAGCATTGAAGATGGTCGATGGTTTCAAGACTTTACCGTATCAAGCCAGCTTAAAAAGCTTGATTTATTTCCTCTTTCCTACAGGCACTTACGGTGAAGCCTGCTCTGGACATTCCGGATTATTCGGAGTCATGATTCCTCCCTGAGATTGGAGGATTTCTTCAATTTTGCCTGCACAACTCATCTGCGTGGTCGTCCTTACAAGGTCAAGAGCGAAGGCACGCGATTGAACCTCCGAAAGTTTTTTTTCAGCCAACGAGTGGTACTAGCTTGGAACTCGTTACCAAGTGAGACGGTTACCTCTGACAGCTTTACTTATTTTAAAAGAAAGGCTTGATGACATAATATTTGACAAAATACGACTCTCGCAACATGATAACTAAAAACCAGCCTTTTAAAATCTTGCGGTTTCTTATTTTCTTCCACAATGTTTCGCCTATAGATGTGAACCCGCATTTGAATTTATGTTATGCTTTGACTCAAACAATTTTAAATATGCACCATTTTTTATATTGACTGTACTCATGGAATGATCGTTTTATATTAAAAGGGTCATCAAGGGCAATGCCTGTAACCATTCAAAATATACATATTCAATATACATATACATATAATGCAGCATGGAAAGTTGCTTCTGAGCGTAGTAAGAAATTAAAACGGGGAGCTTCGGTTATTGAGCAAGAAGAAATAAACTTAATGCAAGTAGGGTGCATCGAAGAGTTTAGCAAGAGAGGGCGTTTTATGAACACTGCGATGGTTATTAATGTCAGATCGGGAACAAGATTTAAAATGTGGTTTAGTTCAGTTCAGTTTTATTGAGGAAAATAGGCTAACGCCTTTGAAATCCCTATTTGTTACATAAAAATAGCAAGAATAAGAAGCAATGTAAAGAAGTTACAGTCAAGTGAATGCAGAAAGATTTCCATGGTACACTGATATTGTTAAGGTTAAGTAGTCACATAGTCTTCGAGGGGCTGTAGCATATGTATGTCAAGCCGATGTTGAATGTATCTACAGACTGGGACATTAAAATCGCCTCAGGTAGGTTATTCCACGGTTCCACGACACGGTTGGTGAAAAAATACTTACTCACATCCAATCTTACTTGGAGCACACTTAGTTTGAATGGATGACCTTGGAGATTATTCGTAGTGGCAAGTTGGAAAACATCATCACATAGTAGGGCGCAATCCATGCCACGCACGATACGGAAGGTTTGTATCAAATCTCCGCGCAACTGCCTATAACTCAGAGGATAGAGCTTTAGGTTATTTAGACGAATCTCTTATGGTTGTTCACCTTGACCTCTTACTAATTTTGTGGCTCGTCGCTGCACCCTTTAATAATAGTTAATAGTTGTATTTAATGCCGGTTTACAGGCATTGTCAGAGGAAATATTCAGTGGGTAGAGGCTGGCAGTGAAAAAAAACTCCTGAATATATATCATTATAAGTGTTTTTCCTATTTTCATGTTATTCAGGAGAAAAAACTGCCGTCTGTAAGGATGATAGCAATTCAGATCAGGGAAGGGCTAACACAATTGCAGTTTGTATGCAGTCTCCCTGTCTTTGCTAGGAACCGGGATTCTGCCTCAGGCAAGAAAGCATCCATGTACGGTCGCTCACTGTCTGCCGAAGAAGTCAACGAGTGCAGGCTGCAGAGACGGTGCCGTATCCCTCAAGGTAACACCTGGGATCGAGTTCAGATGCCGCGCACTCCGTCGAACAGGAAAACAGATTCTACCGTGTCGGCGCCCAGAATTCTTGGAAAATGTTCTGAATGCAAAAAAACTAGTAATGGTTATCTTAAACAAAGAATAACTCCGTTGATATTTTATATTATGGGGAAGTTTATTCCACATGGCCATGGCGTTTACCGAAAAGAACCGTTGATAATTAAATGTGCGAGCTAATGAAAGAAATAAAAAGACATTGCGATGACTGCTGCGCCGAGGGTGGTCAAGCTGCCTCACAGTGATAAGGGAAATAAATGTACGATTATTCAAAAGCGTTAACAGCAAAAATAGTCCCTTCTGCACTCGGCGAAACCATAAGGGATCAATGTTAACAAGCCCACAGCGTTCTTGATACGACAGATTACGGTGCTCCAACGATAAAATTCTTTTCGTGAAGAAGTGCTGGGCTAATTCTATTTTCTTACGTTCGCTAGCGCGCAGAAGGCTAAATAGAAACGATCAGTAGTCCAGGCCAGGTCTTACGTACATTTTATAAAGGCGGAGTCTAATATCAATAGTTTTAAAATTTCGGAGGATAAAGCCCGGCAGTTCTGCGTGCTTTGGAGACAATCAGGGCGCAAAGCTCTGAAAGATTGAGACCGTTGGAATATTTATTTATTTATTGCCAGTTTACAGGCAAGGTCAAAAGGGGGTCAAGCTGACAGTGAAAAAAACTCCTGATCGTTCTTTAAAGTATTTTCAGGAGAAAAAACTGCAGCTTGTTGAACAGATTAAAGTTTAGGACAGGGAAGTGTTGACACAGGTGCACGGTGTAGTACTTCTCATTTCAGTGTTGTGGATCTGGTCTTGAGTACTAGCAGCATGTATGCCGGCGAACGGCTGCTCGCTGTAGACTGAGGAATAACCCGATTACGGACTGCAGAGCCAGCAATATTTTCTTCAGCAGGACCTTTTTTAGCAGTTGAGCAAGATATAGATTTTTTTAAGTTATCTATTTCTTGTCTTAGATTGCTTATTTCTTGCTCCATCCCTGAGAATTTCTGCTGGAGGTTGAAACACCCCATTCATGTTTCGTCTTCGTAAGCTACATTAGTTAAGCTTACTGAACTTTTACCCCGTTTAGCGGGAGGTGAACAAATAGCAGAATAACGATAGTTGCAATTGTTTTCTGCTTGTCCATTAAATTTCTTAGCAAGATCCCCTGCCAATTTGGCCGAGTGGGTAGAGGTGCCGATAGACGGTCCCAAGAAACTAGGTCGTGGACCAATTGTTTGTGACAATAAACTTATGGAACTTGAGTTTTGCATGTTAGAATTGCCACAACATTAACAGAGAGTCAGTAAGGATATTCAACAATAGGAATGTGAAAATATAAGGACTCAGCCTTTGGTTTGAGCCCCTTCCGCGATTAAGAGCAGATGCAAGGAGCACGCAGCCGGCGTGAGTTTCAGAAAGCCGCAAAGACCGAGGGTCCAAGTCGCAATTTACAAATTCAGAGGAATATAAAGAAAATTCTTTAATAATTTTCCAGCACCGTGTCTTCTACACTGAGGTAGAGACTAAAAACTCGTAGGCTCGAGGTACTTGAAATTCGAAACCAATTTCAAACAACGCGCCTTCCGATAAGAATGCCATCAGGCGTGGAAGTAAAAGTTATTAAAGCATTCCGGATCGGCAACAAGTGTGAAGACAGCCTAGGAACGCCGCAACCGTGACCTCTCAAAATGATGCTAGAGAGCAAAGACCAAATCAAAGCGATCCTATACAAAAAAATAAACCTCCGTCACTCGCATAAAGATGTTTTTCAACCGGACTACTCCCCGGCTGAAAGGCTGAAACGCCGAGAACCTGTCTTGGAACTACAATCAAGACTGAAGGCTGGCGAACAAAATCTGTTTATTTTCAAGGGGAAGGCAGTTCACAGGAATACGAAATTTCTTTTGAACCAATCGGTTGTACTAAGGACAACGGCAGCCACCCTCAATAACGCCACAAACATCAGGCAAACAATTTTCCAAAGAGATCAAAGAACTGAGTCCGTTACGTCCAGCGTTCTCACTGTGAAAACCAGAGTTTCTGAAACCCATCAAGAAACGGAAATTGCATACGAGGTTGACGTCAGAGGAGACGCAGTTAGGCCCATAAAATTGACAAACGCAACAGGAAGTTTGGTTGGCGCAAATTGAATTGCTTTGTATACAAATGCCCAAAGCCTTTTTATCCAAACTTGATGAGTTAAAAATTTGCCTTTACCGAAGTATTTCCGGATGTGATAGCAGTAACCGAAAACTGGCTGTCGGGCAGTATTCCAGATAGTGAAACAACATTGTCTGGACACCAAATATATCGGACGGACAGAGAAAACCAACAGGGGTGGTGGAATAATTGTGTATGTTAAATAGGTTCTTATAGTGTCCAACAAGACGAGCAAGTTTGTGTGCAGCACGAAAGCCATATGCTTGGACATCAAGGCTCTTGGTTCTCCATGTCTGCATTTCCTCGTTGTCTTTCGGCCCCCTAGGATAGACCGGGTCACAGACACCCACTTGTTCGAACGATAGAAAATTTCTCCAGTCGACCTAATGTTATGCTTATGGGTGACTTCAATGCACCAGGAATTTACTGGAGCACCGTTCAATCATCATGCCCGAAATCGACTTTTGATTATGTTTTTCTGCAAAAGACCTTGAAGGCACTCCTCACACAATATGTCCTTCCCCCCCAGAACAGGTGAGGGACAAAGGACTCACTGTCTCGACCTGGTTTTCATGAAAACATCAGGCAGCATTGACGAGATTATTTCAATGCCTCCGCTCGGTCGTAGTGATCATGTGGTGCTTATATGGGACTACATATTATTCTCCGTTGCTCCTGCTATGGAGGAAAAATGGCGAAATGTTTTGCGAGGAAACTTTCATCAGATGTGAGCAGATTTAATAGACATCAACTGGACCTCAATGTTTTTGAGCACCGTGAACGAAGATTGGGAGTCCTTCCGGAATGTTCATCTGCAACTTATGTACAACCATTGCTTACTAACGAGTGTCCATCAGAGCAAGCGTCCTGGGTGGTTAGACAGAAACCTAAAAAGGGAAATAAACAGGAAGCACAAGTTGAGGAGAAAAGATTGCGAGTCTAATCAAGTCACATATTTTTATAAGCATAAAAAACAGAAAAACAAACTGAGAAGCCTTATCCTTAAAACGCGAAGAGAATTCGATAAGACTTTGCTTCAAAAGGCAACGCAGAATCCAAAGTAAGTCTACAGTTACCTCCGCAGATGTACAAGGAAAAGTCATCAAATCCAGATGATTAAGACTGCCACGTGCGTCAAAATGTCTGAAAACAGGGGAAAGGCCGAGTTATTTTCACAGTTATACCGCTCAGTCTTCACAAACGAGGCACGGTTCCTTCGTTTCTCAGTGGATAACCCACCAATTGCAAGCATTAGCCACATACTATTCTCAGAATTTCTGATCGGAAAGGAATTAAAGGAACTAAACGAGTTGAAATCCCCAGGACCAGACGAGCTTCCACCCAAGTTTCCTGAAATAACTCGCAAATGAACTTTCGGCACCTCTGCCAGTGCTCTTTTCAAAATTAATTTGACTCTGAAACACTTACTAGCGATTGGAAGCTGGCAAATATAACTCCCTTGTACAAAAGCGGTAGCCGGGCATGAGTAACAAACTACAGGCCCGTAAGCTTGCCATGCATCCTTGGCAAGATTATGGAAAGGATCATGAAAAGCGAATTGGTGAAATTCCTAGTCACATGATTTGTTATTAAACTGTCAACATGGGTCTAGAAAAGGAAGAACTTGCAAAACAAATTTTCTGCATTCGCTCCAGAGGTGGATCCAAGCACTTGAAGAAAGAAAAGCGGTTCACATCACCTTCATTGACTTTTAAAAGGCCTTCGACACTGTGCCGCACGAGAGACTGCTGTAAAAGTTAGAACGAATTGGAATCAGAGGTAACCTCCTCAAGTGGATCGAAAACTTCCTCGGGGGTTGGCGCCAGGTTGTGTGCATCGGAAAAGAGAGGTCTTGTGCTGCTGCGGTCGAGTTTGGGGTTTCTCAGGTTTCAGTACTAGGCCCAATACTGTTTTTAATATGGGTGGACGATGGCGTCAGGAATCAGGACAGTGGAGCAACAAAGTTTGCCTACGACATTAAAATCTGGAATGTAATCAAGAGCCCTGATGACGAATAACTAATAATGAGCGTAAACCTGAAGCTCAGGAATACGCTCAGCTTAGTTTCACTCAATGCGAGATCAGTTGTAAATAAGATGGCTGAGCTTAGAACAGTAGCATTTGAGCTTGATCCAGATGTGCTGTGCATTACTGAATCCTGGGCTCACTCTCTTATTTCTGACTCGACGGTTGCTATAGATAATTTCAATTTGTACCGACAAGACCGCGTTGACAAACGTGGTGGTGGTTGCCTCCTTTATATTAAGTCATCCTTTGTACATTTCCCTTTTCAGCTGAGCATTTCGTCCTTTTCTGGAATGGTATGCTTTGCTTCAGTCGTCCTCCCGCATAAAAAGCGGTAATTGGCTGTGTCTATAATCCCCCGTGTTATTCTGGCAATAGAGTCGGGCTCTATGAACTATTTGAAAAAGTTGCAGACACTCAATTTGATGTCAAAATAATAGTAGGCGATTTTATTCTGCCAGACATGGACTGGCAGGCAAATTCCTCTCCGCCTAAACATCCGAAATAGTTCGATACTATTAACTTTTCAAACATGTCCTAACTGGTCAGATCAGTTACTAGAAATGACAACTTTAAGATTTAATTTTTACAAAGGATGTCCACCCTCTCTTAATGAATTTCCATCGTGATCTATTCACAAGTGATCACGCAATAATTCACTGTTGTTTTCCAGTCCCCCTTCTCACGAAGCCTGAGGTTAAATGCAATAACCTCGACTTTGCTAACACAAACCATGAAATAATAAATAATTTCGTAAGCACTCTGGATTGGCATGGCATATTCTCAATCAACGATCAAAACTTTTTCCTTGAGCTATTGCAGAGCCTCACAGAAAAAATCTAGGCTTTTATCCCGTTTAAGATTTTTAATTCAAATACAGCTTCTTCTACTGTTCCGCCTTTTCTCAAGAAAAGACTAAAAAATTACGAAAACAACTTAAAGATTCATCTACATGCTCTTTGTCAGTTCATTTAAGGATTGCACAAATATTTACATTAGCATCGAAAATTAGGCTCGCGAGGGATAAGCGTAGGGATTCTCGGGCATTAATTGATGCCAATTCATCTAAATATGTTGCTCACAGCTTCCATGTTCGGTCATCGGCTAAGCGTCTGAATGTAACTCCGCCCTTACTCGACTGTAACAAAAAATTTGTTACAGACGATTTGGGCAAAGCAGAATTGTTAAATTCGTTTTTTGCCAACCACTTTACCACTGAAACTAGCCCGACTCCCACAATTCCTCTGCTTTCTAATTCACTTCTAACAACCATTACTTTCTCGCCTTCACGTATTCAAAAAGAAATAGCTCACCTAAAAAATTCACATATAGTTGGAACTGATAAAATTTCAAATTCACTTATTAAACAGTTAAGGGATTTTGCACCTTTATTAAGCAAGTTATTTTCAGTATTTCTCGCTAATGGTTTCTTCTTCGATTATTGGAAAACTTCTATTATGATACCAGTTTTAAAATCTGGTTCCCACTCGGACATTCATAACTATCGCGGTGTTCATAAAACGCCCTCTCTTGCTAAACTCTTCGAAAAACTAATTGCAAAACAAATCACGGATTTTTGCACAAGCAATCAAATTATCAACTTTCCGAAGACGGCTTCTTACCGGACCGCTCTTGTGAAACCTGCCATATGTCTTTTCTTAATCTATTAACCTCTCTTCGTAATGGTCATCTATCTGTAGTAGTTATATTTTTTGATCTTAGTAAGGCATTCGATAAAGTGCCTCATAGACGACTTCTAGCTAAACTAGAAGCTAAAGGATTTCATAGTCCCCTTACTGACTTTATTAGATCATACCTAAATGATCGACAACAAAACGTTTTGGTAGGGTCCTCATACTCAAATACTTCCCCTATTGTTAGTGGTGTTCTTCAAGGTACCGTATTAGGTCCTTTGTTGTTCTTACTGTATATTAATTATATTTCATCGAAAGTTAAACATTCTTAATCTTTTATTTATGCTGATGACCTCAAATGCGTGTGTTCCTTCTCTAACTCTATTACCGAACGGTTCCTAGAACAAATTCATTCAGACTTAGAGGCTGTTTCGGCCTGGAGCTCCACATGGCTAATGGAGTTCTCACCTCCAACGTGTCGCTACATGAGTTTTGGGCCTTTAAGACTGCCGCAACCTCTTATTTTTGAAGGTTGCCCTATGATTGAATGTTCCTCCATCAAGGACTTGGGCTTAAGCTTCACCAATAAATTAGATATTTCGCCTCATGCCGATAGAATTACGGCCAAAGCTGCTCAGATTTGCGGTTTTATTTCTTATAATTTCTACCATTCTGAAATTAAATTAAGACTTTTTCCTATGTTTGTACTTCTCATTCTTGAATTTTGCTGTCCTTTCTTTGGTTTAATTAACGAATCTAACATTTAAAAAATTGAAAATATCCAAAGACATTTCACAAAAAACTCCTTTTATCCACCCTTTCAACTACTTCCTACTCAACAAGATGCCAGCCAATGAAGCTAAAATTTATTTGGGTCAGGAGACTTGAAGCAGGCTTTTGTCTCCTTTTCCGACTCAATAATAGTTTAACTCTTCTCAAGCTTTCTGTCATTACCCCCGATAGTCTTCCTTATAACCTAAGAAATTCTGCACTAATTATACATCCCCCTGCATCTTCCACGTGTAAACGCTCTCTCTTCTTTTCTTCTAGGCATTGTTTTCTTTGAAATAACTTGCCAATTGAAATTAGGTCGTTAACTAGTCTATCTGAATTCAAGCGAAGACTGCACATTTATCTTAAAACTGATTCTATTAACCTTTTATTTTCCTCATCTTTTTCCAGTAGCTTTCTCCATGACTCGGAGAGCGGACCATCGGGTATTTAAGTGACCCTCTTGAAACTATATTTTCGCTACCTCGAGTCACCCATTAACTATGATGCCTCCTTATATCACCAGTCATCCAAACGATGAAGTCATATGGACGTACACATACGGTGGTCTACAGTCTAAAATGCTGCCGTTTCTTTGGATACTTACCATCATCAGAATTCAATTCTGGATCCTGAGATGCTAAGGACTTAAGTTCATTGACGCATTTCTTGAGATTTTGTTTCATATGCCCTAAGTTATCAAGAACGAATCATCTCCACGTTTCATCATCTCATTCTGAAATGCTACTGAAGTATTACCCTACTCTACCACCTGACCATTTATTCCTAAGCACTTTTTTTCTCCTTCCTTCTATTCAAAATTGAAGGCCTATTGAACTCTGCCTCCATTTTTAAGGAAGGAGTTTTTTCACTGCCTTTTTTTTCTAGTTCACCATTTATTTCAAAACATCGCTAACTGTTGACATAGCAGGACAAGTTCTGTCTACATTATTAAGTATTTGTACATTTTATCTGCAAACATTTTCATAACTTTATTTCGTTGCTTACTTTTTGCTTAGATGGTGCCTCGCCGGTGCAAACCAAATATAAATTCTATAAAAAATCAAAAAAATAAACTATAGATCCACCTTACTTGGTTATAGGAGCGGTCGAATCATTGGCTTTTGCGGTTCAACGTCGGTAAGTGTACAATTATTTGCTTAGGCAACCCATCTGGATCTGTCATAATTAGAAGCTACTTTCTCAACGGTAAAGCCTTAAAAGACGTGGAAACCTAAAAGGACCTTGGTCTGCAGATGACCGCCACCTAAAACCATTCTCTCACTGCTCGAAAGTGGCGAAGAGCGCAATCTTGGTTTTGCATGCCATCAGACGAGCCTTTTTGGATTTCGATGAAGATCTCTTCGTTAAGACATTTGGAACGTTCATAAGCCGCATTTGGAATATGCTATGCAAGCCTGCAAACCCTGGACAGTACAAGATCAGCACTGCCTCGAAAGAGTAAAGAGGAAAGACACCAAAATGGTTAAAATTCAAAGCTCCTTGCCATATGCAACCAGCCTAATGAATCTCAATCTGTTCCCTTTGAGTTATAGGCAAATGCGTGGTAATCTTCTGCAGACATTCCGCATTGTGAAGGGATTTTATTGTTGCCTGGAATTCTCGGACTTCTTGAATTCGCTGCAACGATCCATCTTTGAGGTCACCCATGGAACCTGCGCGTCCAGCAGGCAAGACTGGATGTGCACAAGTTCTCCTTTTCTGTCAGAGTGGTTTAACCATGGAATGCCCTCCCTGTAGACTTTTTGATGTCACCATCACTGGAAAAGCTTTAAAAGGCAACTTGACAGTGTAGTGCAGACTAGGGTCAAAACTGCTAAGAACCAAGGTGAACAAAATAAATTAACGCTAAGTGGGGAATTGTGTCTAAACTAAAAACGACAAAAGGGCGGTAAAAATGTCAGAGGATTGTTAGAATGCAGACTCACGAAAAACGCAGCTTCTAGATAGTAAGTGTTGTTGAGGATTGTAATGAACTCTTAACTAGATCCAGAAAGCTATGCATCAAGGACGAAGAGCATAGTCAGGAGTTCAATTGAGATGGCATTCGGTAGAATTCAATCGATTAATGAAGATCGATCGTTGCAATTGACTGCAAGTAATTGAGAGAGATCAGTACAGTCAAGAGAGCAGCGGTGACATACAGCAGCGAAAACAGAAGACGTCAAACATGCGGGTTGACGTTGGCTGATGTGTTTTATTTAGCACATTAAAACAAGCGAACATAAAGATTCAGGTGAACAAGAAAGGTACAAACATGTAAATTGTACAAATACCTACACAACTCCCCCACCAGAGCATTTGTTGTACAAAAAAACTCGATGAAAAAAAGGCAAAAAGTATACGACAAAGTCCTTAAGATTGGCAGGAAAATGGATATGTTTACCGGAATGAGATGAAATGCGTTGTGGTGTAGAAGGAGTAGCAAAACTTGTGGGTCGGGTGGTTGAGTCTGAAGGTCGAGTCGAAGGGACCGACATAGGTGGAATGGGTGGTGACGGTGCAGAGGAATTGGATGGAGCAATGGGTGGTGGGATGCACTCAAGATAAGCTGGCTTGAGTCTCTCGATCTAGACTGTGTCAGTCTTGTCAGCCTTCCGTATGACGTTATACTTGTCCATCCGTTGAAGCACCTTATAAGGGCCATCATAAGGGGGAAGAAAAAGCCTTGCGAACTGCGTCGTGCCGGATGAAGACGAATGGAGCCGATTTAAGGTCGTCTTGCACAAAAACGTGTTTGGATGTCAGGCGAGTGGGTGTTGGATGCACTTCAGCCATGCGCTGTTTCAATTGTTGAACGAAAGCATTCGACAAACTAGTGTCTACGGCGGAGGACTGCGCCGATTCGCCGGGCAGGCGGAGAGGTGTACAATATACAAGTTCGACCGTAGTACATTAAATGTCCTGTTTGACATCTGATCGAATACCCAAAAGGACGAGGGGAGGTTGTCACTCCACGCAGTTGTGTCTGAGTGAGACATCAGTGCTGTTTTCAGTTGACGATGCAGGCGTTCCACGAGGCCATTAGAAGCAGAGTGATATGCCGTTGTCTTGATGTGCGCACACCCGAGAAGTTTAGTGAACTAACGGAAGAGACTAGAATGAAATTGGCTTCCGTGGTCAGTGGAAATGGTGACTGGCACACCAAACTTGGCAATCCAGTGGTGCAGGAAGTCCATGGCAATATTTTCTGCCAAGGTATCCGATATTGGAATTGCAATTGGCCATCGCGTGAAACGGTCGACTGCTGTGAAAATATGTGTGTCCACGTGAAGGTGGTAACGGCCCAACTAAGTCTTAATTAACGTGATGGAATCGAACGTCCGGAACAGCAAATGTGCTTGGTGGTGAAAAGGTATGGTGATGCACTTTGTTTTTTTGGCAAGCTCAAACATTGCCTAGTCCAAAGGACAATGTCACAGTTCACCTTTGGCCAGACAGCGAGCAGTAATTAGTTTACGACCGCCGTGGATGCCAGGAGGCGACAGAGAGTGAAAATGGTCAAACACTACCTTACGGTAGGATAATGGAACAACAGGTCGGGGAGTGCCTGTGGACCAGTCGCATAAAATCTTACCTGGTGATGCTGGAAGTGGTGCATCTCGAAGCTGAAGAGTACTAGACATACGCAGATCAGCAATGGACTCGTCTTCTAGTTGGAGCTCTGCAAGCTTCGCTAGGTCGAAGTTGGATGACAAGGTGTTGATGTCCGGTCTCGATAATGCATCAGCAACAACATTGTCGTTGCCTCGGACGTAGCAGATATCAGCAGTAGACTGCGAGATATAATCAAGGTGACGCACTTCTCTGGGCGAGTACCTATCTGGTTTGGCCTTAAGGGCATAAGTAAGAGGTTTGTGGTCGGTATGAATCCTAAAATCTCTTCCTTCTAATCGGGGGCGAAAATGACAAATAGCCATGTATATAGCCAGGAGCTCGTGAGAGAAGGTACTGTAGCAAGTCTGCGCCGGTTGTAGCGTCTTTGAAAAGAAAGCCAACGGCTGCACATGGTTATTCACCTGTTGATGTAAGACTGAGCCGACAGCACTGTTGGAAGCGTCAGTGGTCAAAATCAACTGCGTAGAAGCGTCAGAGTTGAGGTGGTGTAGCATGGTCGCATCAGCGAGGGCCTTCTTGGTTGCCTCAAAAGTTGAGTGAGCTGCCGGTGAAAGTTCAATCGGCTTGGCTTTCGACTTCAAAAGATCAGTCAAAGGAGACAGTATTGCCGCACAGTTGGAAATGTAACGTCGGTAAAAATTGCTAAGCCCACTGAAACGTCGCAGTTTTGTGAGGGTCGTGGGAGACGGAAAAGTTAAAACTCTTTGTACCTTCTCTAAAAGTGGTGAGATTCCATGCTGATCGACGTGAGGACCACGGAAATCAAGAGAAGGAACACCAAAAAGGCATTTTTAGACGTTTAATTGCAAACCATATTGCTGGAAACGATCGAACAATTGGCGCAAGTGCGATGCATGTTCCGCTGGCAAATAACTGCAACGAGTATGTCGTCAATATAGACAAAGGTAAACGAAAAACCCTCAAGACCTCATGAATAAACCGCTGGAAGGATTGGGTGACGTTACGCAAACCAAAAGGCATGCGGAGAAATTCGAACAAGCCAAAAGGCGTTGTAATGGCGGTCTTGGGGATGTCTTCCTCAGCGACCGGTATCCGATGATATGCTCTCACGAGGTCTATCTTGGAGAAAATAGTCTTTCCAGCCAACATGGGAGAAAAATCGTGAATATGAGGAATGGGGTACCGATTATGGATGGTTTCTCTGTTCAAAGCACTATAATCGTGCCTCCAATCATCGGCCGATTTCTTGGGGACCATGTGCAGTGGAGAGGCCCATGGGCTGGAAGAAGGGCAAATAATCCCCAAATTTAGCATGTGCTCGAACTCATTTCTAGTTACCCGCAACATTTATGGATGAAGCCTGCGTGGATGGGCATGAACGGGTTGCCCTGTGTTGATGAGGTGATGACGAACTGTATGCTGAACTTTTTCGGTAAACTGACAAGGTTTAGCGAGGGACGGATAGTCCTGCAAAATGTCAGCAAATGGTGAACTTGGAATAGTAAAGTGTATGCTAACTGAAGGCTCAGAGGTGACGGTACCGTCGGTGAAAAGTCTGGTTGTAGTATCAATGAGTCGACAATGTTTCAAATCAACTGTAAGGCCAAAATGCGATAGGAAATCAGCTCCAATAATGGGTGACTGGACATCGGCTTCGATAAAGTCACATTGGAAACATCGCCTCATACTAAGGTTAAGAGTCAGGGACTGTTGTCCGAATATGTGGATGGCGGTGTTGTTAGCAGCCTGAAATGAGAATTGCGAAGGCTTAAGATGGTGACGCCAAGAAGGCGGGATAACACTTACCTCAGCACCTGTATCGACAAGAAAACGGAGACCACTCGACTTATCGGTGATATAGAATAGGCGACTGGGTCGTGGTTGGCCAGCAGCAGTCATCGCCATTACTGGCTGAGATTGTCGTTTAACTGTTGCGGCGTCTGTTGGAATTCGCATGGCGGAATACACTTGAGTGCTTTCACGCCATAGGTACGATGGTACCAGCACACGGTCTGTGGCTGCCGTTCCCGTGATAGGGACCATCGACGTCGATATGTTTGATGACTGTTTGACTGAAGATTGTTGATGATAGAATACATGTTGCTGACTTGCGTGCAAAGGATGCGTACGGTTTCTTTTAAGTCTTCATAATCACTGCTGCGTACGATATTTGACGCTTGCAAAAGTTTGGATGGTGGTGCGGCTCGATGATAGGCACTACAGCACTACAGCCTCCTCTCATTGACTTCATTGGTTCCTACTTGTCTAACCGCAGCCAGAAGGTCTTAGTAGGTAATAGCTATTCGACGCCTCAGCCGATCACGAGTGGCGTTTTTCAAGGCACCGTTCTAGGTCCCCTTCTCTTCATTCTGTACATTAACGAAATTTCAACTTTACTCACAAATTCACAAAATTTCGTTTACGCTGACGATCGCTAACTGTTGACATAGCAGAACAAGTTCTGTCTACATTATTAAGTTTTTGTTCATTTTATCTGCACACTGCCATAATTTTATTTAGTTAATAATGTTTGCTTAGACAGTGCCTTGCTGATGCTAACCAAATATTAATTCTAAATTATCTTCACTTCCATGATTTTTTCTCTTTCTCTTAATTCCTGCAGCCCACGATCTGTGAAACATGCCAAAAGCATACTTACCATAAAAAGTGTAGGTTACGAAAATGAACCTTGCGTTAGCTGTACCCATATATTCATCAAACTCAAAAAATTGGAAGACGAGATTGGGGATTAAAGGAAGCTCCTAAAGCAGAATTTTGACCGACAAAAAGAGATTACCGGCGTTAGAGTAAAAATAGCAAAACACAAAATGCCAGTCATTCAAGATAATACAGTATTGGACGCTTCTGAATATATTTAATTAATTTATTGTCAGTTAACAGGCAAGGTCAAAAAATATATAAACAGTACAGAGGGTCAAGCTGACAGTGAAAAAAACTCTTGATCGTTGGTTCAAGTGTTTTCAGGAGAAAAAACTGCACCTTATTGAGGGATTAAAGTTCAGGATCGGGAAGCGTTGACACAGGTACCCGGTGAAGGAATTCTCCATTCAGTGGGATTGATCCGGTGTTCTGCACCAGCAGGTATGTCGGCAAACGGCCACTTTCGAATGACGAATAAGCTGATTATGGACTGCAGAGCCAGCAATATTGCCCTCCGCATTAAGTCTGGCACAGGATGCATAGTCCGTGAACGCCATCCGAACCGAAAAGAGCTTCCACAGAGTCAGCACCCAAACTTTTTGGAAGACATCCTGAATTTAGAAAACTAGTGACCGGTCTCATTAACAGGGGATAGCTTTGCTAAATTTTTATACTTCTGGGTAGCTTATTCCAGATTACTCTAGTGTTTACCGAAAAAATAACTGTCGGTATCTAACGGTGCGTGCCAAAGAAATAAATAAAAATACATCTCGATGACTGGTGCGCCGAGAGAAGTCGAGCTGCCTCAGAGATGAAAGGGGGTTACATTTACAGCTGTTTAAAATTTTAAATGGTTTAAATAGTCCCTTTTATAATCTGCGAAGCAACAACTGGTCAAGGCTTGTAAGATCACAGCGTTGTTGGTAGTACAGGTTTCGGTGTTCTGAATAGAAAACTCTTTTTGTGAAGAAGTGCTGGACTAAATCTATCTTCTACTGTTCACTAGCGTGAAAAAGGCTAAAAAGAAACGAGCAGTATTCCAGAATAGACCTGACCTACATTTTATAGAGGTTGATTCTAATAATGACGGTTTTAAAATTTCTGAGAATAAAGCCAGTGGTTTGGCGTGCTTTCGAGACAATCAGGGCGCAGTGCTCTGACAGATTAAAAGTACTAGAATATGATATGCCGAGATCCTTTATGTCTCCGGGCTCATTTAGGCCTGACCGTCTATGCTTAGATGGGGCTGATGTTTGTCACCAATAACCGTAACGGAGCACTTGTTCCAAGAAAGCGAAAGGCAACATGTGCGACACCACTGAGCGAAGGCCTGAAGATCCTTTTTTGAGAGCTAAAGCACGATGTTGCGGTCAACCGGTTTATATCGATAGGCAACTTTAAAATCGTCAGCGTACACAAATCACCTACCATACTGAAAGTAATCAGGAACATCGCTGACGAAAAGGAAAAATCGAAGCGGGCCGAGCACGCTACCCTGAATAACTCCGCTCCTCACATGCGTGGGGTTGAAGATAACATCATAAATTTAAACCTATCATGCGCGAGCATTCAAATAGGAGGATATTAAGTTCAAAAGCTTGTTACCAATGCCAAAGGAGGCATGTTTCAGCAGTAGGAGATCATGGTCAACACGATTAAAAGCCTTCATTAAATCGAAGTAAATGGTGTAAATTGCAAAACCGCTGTCTCTAGATTGTAGCACATGATCAAAGAAAGAGAGCTGGCAGGTGTCACACGAACTTTTTCGAGAAACCCATGCTGAGTCGCATTAAGTAGGTTATCCTCTGCTAGGTGACGCATCATCTTGTCTTTGATCGAGGTTTCTAGGATCTTCGAAACTGCTGGCAGTTTATTTATTGGCCTAATGTCGTCAAATGACGTAGGTCGCCCATGTTTGGGTATAGGCAGTATGTGCGATTCCTTCCATAAAATAGGGACGGTTTCAATTTCAAGAGCAAGATTAAATATCTTATACAGAAGAGACGGAAATATTTCGTTTGCATCCGCCTTTAGAACGCTGACCGGGACGCCATCTGGCCCAGGACTGTAAGATTAACGAAAAGGCTAAATATCTACGGTCACGTCCCAGAAAGTAAAAGTAATGGTTTCAAGGACGTTACCGGTCCAAACCCGGATGTTAGGAAAGGGAGCGACAGTATGTTCGCTAAACCTTCTAGACAAGAAAGCATTGAAGCTATCAGCAATCAACTTAGCTTCAGCTGTAGGGTTTCCTAAGGCGTCTCGAAGTACGGGGTGCTGCGTTTCTCTGCACTTTTACTCTGCGTAAAAAGAGCTTCTCGACATTTAACGAGACGTTTTCGGCAAAGTTGACCATATCAGCTAGCCGTTTTCCTTCAGATAGCCTCGTAGCCACTTCAAAGATTTGTTGGATCAAGGGTAGGACGGAAGTGTCGTTTTGTAGATGAAAACGACGGGAGAGTCTACGCAGTCTACGGCGGAATGATAAAGGGAGGTAGACTTCATCCTCGACATTAATCATTTTCTTACGGGGAACAAAACGTGAAATGAGTGGACTTAGAACTTCGTAGAAAGTATCAGTACAAACATTTACATCCGAAAATACAAAGAAGTTAGTCCAATCGTGGAAATTTAGATGTGTTAGCAATTCCCTCATATTTGCTGATCTGAAATCACGGAAAAAGCTATATTTTTTGGAAAACGTTTCATCAGCCTCTAGTTCTATTGTAGAAATAACTATAGCATGGTCAGAACTCCCAAGTGGGTCTAAAGATGACACTGACCATGGCTTACAACCTCTACAGACAATAAGATCAAGTATGTTCGATCCTCGGGTGGGAAAATCAACTACCTGGTCCCACATGCCTGTATCTATGGCCTCAAGTAGGTCTTCAAACTTTGCAGGACCGGAAGGTGGAAACCAATGAACTTCAGGAAGATTGAAGTCACCTGCAACCAAGCAATAATTCAGATTCCAGTCAGCTGTGGCGTGAAATGCCTGCGAGAGACAAAGATCGTAATCCTCGCTGGCATTGGGTGGGTGATAGACACTACCAACGAGTAAAGAGTAGTTATCTTTTAGAACAACTCGGAGCCAACAGCTCTCTTCTACCGCGGTAAATTGGCGATAGTCCAACAACAGAAATGTTAGTAGCTGCTTAACATAGATACAGCTTCCTCCGCCACGGCACTCGTATCGATCATCCCGAATGTAAGCGTAGCCTAGAATATAGAGTTCGGAGTCAGATACACAGGGTGTTGCCCATGTCTCTGTTACTATTATAATGTCGGGGCGGTGGATGGAAACCAGAGTCTGGAGCAAAGGCATCTAATTAAGCAGATATCTGGCATTTAGGACGATTAATTTTAAGCGGGCACGTTTTTGGTTTCTGAAACGGGACAGTTAGGCTGTCAAAGTGACTTTCTTCGGCCAAATAAATGCTCTTTTCACTTGATCTGTCCGTCCCTTATTATGAGATGTGCCTCGCCATTGGTCCTTCGTGTTTCCAGTTCTATTATTAATTGTCGCATTTTCATTCACTCATTCAGCCCATATTCCGGTTTAAAAAACTTCAAAATGTGGTCCCCGTATGGTTAATTTTCTCTAGAACAGGAGCTGTACCTGTGTTTCGTTTTCCGGGATGATTTTAAGAGGTCTTGGTCGAGGATTTGAATTGGGTGTTGACAGAACCTTCCCTATTCTATATGCATTGAGAATGTGAATGGACTCGCCGTCCGTTAGCAACGTTTTTGCACACAATTGAAGGAGTTCCAAGTCATGTTTTACGCGCTCCTTCGGAATTAATGACACTGACTCAGGATTGCCCTTTACGATAGCATTATGTTTTCAACTCAATCGAGAGCCCGTTTGCAACTCAAGTCTTTCAACTGAGTAAGTACTTGTAACTAGTTCACTTGGTCCGGTAAGTCTAGACGAACCGGGTGTTGAGCAGGCTGGAGCTAAATTCGTGTACGGCTTGGTCTTCTTAGAAGTTTTCATCTTTGGCTTTACAAACTCACCAACCTTTTCAACATCGCATGCTGGTGCAGCATCCAGCAGCGATGTGGCCCTAGGTTGTAAGGCCAGATTATTGTTAATGCTGCCTGAGCTTAGCGATGATGATGTGGAGCAAGGACTAGATGGGACACCCTTTCAAACTAGCGAGTCATCCTCTGGTTTACTGGGTTCGGTAAACGTGATGGCTTTTATGTGAGTATTAGGTAAGCTTGAAGAGGCTATACATGCATACGAATTGTTTTTTGCAGTAGGTTTTTTTAACATACATGAGCTTGTTTCACAGGTGGGCAAGAAATATATTTTTAAGCTATATATTTCTTGCCTTATATTGCCTACGTCCTGCTCCAACCCTAGGAATTTCTGTAGTAGGCTGAAACAACCCATACAAGTTTCATCTTCGTAAGCTACATTAACTTAGCTTACTAGAGTTTTCGCCCGTTTAGCGGGAGGTGAAAACTTAGCAGAATAACGATAGCTGCAACTACTTTCTGCTAGTCTATTTATTCGCTGACCAAAATCCCCTGCCAATATGGCCGAATGGTTAGAGGCGTCGATAGATTGTCCTACGCGATTTTGCGGTGCATGTGCGAAACTAGATGGTGGACCATTTTTTGTGGCAAAACGCTTAAGGCAACTGCGTTTTGCATACTTATGGGGATACAGAGCAAATGCAATTGATGCTAGAATTTCCTCAAAATTAACAGAGAGTCAGTTAGGATATTCAGCAATAAGAATATGACAAATATAAGGACTCAGCCTTTGGTTTGAGCCAATTTCGCGATTGAAAGCAGATGCAGGGAGCAGACAGCCGGCGTGCGTTTCAGAAATTAGCAAAGATCGAGGCTATTAATTCCAGTTGAGATCAATCCTGGGGCAGGGAAGAATCCTCAGCAGCATAATTTTTACTTTTTTTAAGCCTCAGAATCCTTACGTCCCAGTCGAAATTTACGAACTCAGGGGAATATATAGACAATTATTTAATAATTTCCCAGCACCGTGTCTTCTTCACTTAAATAGAGACTAAAAACTCGTAGGGTCGACGGACTTGAAATTCGAAACCAATTTCAAACCACGCGCAACCAGCTTGCAATCGGTAAATGCCAGATTTGATAACAGTAATATCAGGACAAGTTCAATAACGCCTCTTCCAAAGGCAGTTCCAACTGCAGAGTCAACTTCTACCAGCCATCCCAGCAGTTCTAAATAGCCCATCGTTGAGAGCAGAAAAACCAATGCGTCGCATGATAGAATTGGAAAACACCATAAAAGTTGTATAAATTTAACAACAACTGTCATGAATCCCTCAGGTCATTCAGAGGAAAATATGGGTGACAGTGTGTCGAGGAGCGCCCTAGACCGAGGGAATCGAGTAGTTATTAAGGGTTATCCTGAATCAAATGCTCCTACCCCAAAGGAAAGGGTCTCCGCGGACCTTGCTATGTTTTAGCCCCTGATACTGCGTTCGGGAGAGAAGGTAATCGTTCGCGCAGCCTTCAGGATCGGAAAAAAAGGATATTGAACAGCCAGAAACTGTGGGACCACGGCCTATCAAAATTATCTTGGACGACAAAGAAGAGGCTAAGCTACTTCTCTCTAGAAAGACCAACCTTCAAAAAGTCTCACAAAGAGGATTTTACAGCTAAACTACTCTCCAGCAGAACGTTTGAAATGCCGCGAGTAAGTGACGGAATTGCAGAGGAGACTTGTAGCTGGAGAGAATAGTCTGGTTTTTTTCAGGGGAAGTGGGATAAAGAGAAACGTGGCATTGCTCTTGAACCAGCCAATGCTCATGATGGCAGCGGCAAAGTAGTATTAACAAACTCGAGACAAACGAAATTCAGCTCTGCTGAGTGTTGTTAACTTAAATTTCTGTAAACCAACGCCCAATGTCTGTTTTCGAAGCTCGACGAACTGAGCTCGGCAAGCAAATGACACATTCGTCGTTATTGAACAAGCGCCAGGTGCTGAAATTTAAAGAATATACCAATGTCGTCTTCCCGGACATACAATTAGCTATAGCGGAAGAGGAAAACGACCAACTAACCTTGCTCAATGCCCCCATTTGCCACAGAATTTGTGGTGGCCTAAAAGCCAAAGTATTCAGGTACCGAGTTAAAACAGCAACCACCCAACGAGCCACAAACGAAACTGCATGTGGACATACACTGCAGAGAACCGGAAGTCAAGGTTACCGAAGTACAGTATCTTCGAAAGGTAATTAGAGGAAATGGCTACCAGCACAACTTTGGTAACCATTTCCTATGCAAACGAGATGGGAGACCGAATCCGACTAGCCCCAACCTTTTTCAAGCTCTACGCTTGGAGTTGGAGTTGTGCACAGACAGGAGGCGAACAGAAGGTGCCAGGTAAAGGTTACAAATACGTGAGCTACGAAGTGCTCTAACCATGGTTTTCCGGGCCTAAATCAATTAACAAGCGCTAAATATTCGGTGCTGAGATTTTGTCTGTGCAAATGAGAAAGCCTAGCGCAAAACGTGTGTATTACCACTCTTCTAGGTGCCAATGTTGACAAGACAAATTGCCCAAGGTTTCACACGAGGGACAAAATCTGGTCCTCAGCAATTCGACGGCGGGCTAACATGGCGCCGAATTCAGCCTCGTGCGATGAGCGTGGGAGACGGTAATCTTGAGAGGCCTATAGGTGCACATCAACGGCATGTTTAATGCATACTTAAACATTTGACAGGTCCGAAAATTATCATACCACGTGCATCTGCAATGCACTCGGAAATTGCCAATTGTGACGGGCATGTAGTGACCTAGCAACAACATCCTATAAATACTAAAAAACCTGCGCAATAAAATACCCTTATGTGACTTTGAGTGAAAATCCAAAAAACCAGGCTAATAAAGCTCTTGTTTCAGTGATAGTGACTCCTTCTTTACGAAATTACATTTGGATGGAGAAAACTCCGTTTGCTAATTCGAAATCTGACTTAAAGTGCAATACTTATCATTTATTTTTTAAAAATTCAGATTCTTTTAGTGTATTTGGATAAAGAATAAACGCACTTAAAGTTAACGGCATAGACAAATGCCAAGTGGGTGCAGATTCAGCTGAAATGTAGAACAACAGCCATAGATTCATAATTTTGAGATAATTTCACGATTTTCCCTATACTCCAGCCTTTTATTTTAACCTGGTGCTTGAAAACCTCTTCCTGATTTTTGGAAGGTCAAGTTTGGGATGTATCCCTCAGCAGGGACAAATAAACGTCATCAATCTCATATCCTCTAGATCCCAAGGCAAACGATTTAAACAACCCCAAGGTCAGGTCTCGTTACCGGATTTGGAGCTACGGAAACCCTAAAGAAGTTTATCTCTAGAGGAATGGCTTGGAGGTCCAGCGGAGCGACAAATACTGAACTGGTCAACAACCTAAGAAGTATTTATTATCTTGCAGTTTAACAATTCACAGGAAACAACATTGCTGCTACGGACTACGTTCGTGATGTAATGCTGACGGTTGATCGAGCATTTTTCGTCAAGGACAATCCATATGATGATAGGCCGCAGTCAATAGGATTTTCTGCCACTATCAGCGCTCCGCATATGGTGAGCTTTCTTATTCCATGGACAACTTTTTAATCCATTGATGCTCATACCCTGAAAGTTTTAGCGAGTCGCAAAGTTTGATATTAGCGAAAGCTTTCGCCGTTCCTCCTTCCGTGTTGTCCTCTTTTTCTTTGACTTTCTCCCTAACAAGTACATTCATGCCAAATACGGCATCGTACAACTACCCGTAGCGTTGGCTTGTTCTCATCTTTGTCAATGGTTTCTAATGTCTATCTTTTGCTTTAACTTTCTGTCTAAAGTCACTATTCCTCGCCAAAAGAAGAAAGCTTTCAAATTTTGTTTCTTGTATCTATTACTTGACCACGCGGAAGAAATTTGCATGCTTTTAATCTAAATTCAGTGTCACGCTCATATTAAACTTGTGTTTTCTCACTGGTGTACTTTGATAGACGCGTTTTGCTCAGGCCCCAAAATCCCTATCTTCTATACCATTAACGTCATCAATGCCTTCACTCAATGCGGGAAATTGTTTGCTGTTTTTTATAAGGCGGATTGTGGATCTTACTTATTGAAATTTATTGGCTTAGTATCGTTTTGTTAGGTATTCGTCTTCTGCATTTTAGCACGCGTACTCTTTGAGTTTACTGGAGCCGAATCTCAAGCCTGGTGCTTGTGCCTTAGACGTAGGGTCCGGAAGTGGAATATTGACGGCCTGTTTTGCTCTCATGGTAAGTTAATTTTGCCCATAAAATTAGGTGACTTTTTATGCCCTGGTGCTGCCTACATTCCTAGGACTACACATTGGTTTTTTGTATTAAAGTTTCTCGATTCACTCTGTATGGTGACAATTTTTATCGTTATGTCATCTTTTTTGTCCATTTGCACCTGCGTTTTTCAGACTCCCTTTTAGACTTGGGAATACCTTATTTACCTGACAGCCAAAATAACCATTTCGTGTGAATTTCAAATCAGAAACAAATTTAAACATGGTTAAATGTTTTTTTTTTAAAGTTAGTTTAGTGAAGCAAAAATTATCCAGACAAGGAAGAATGAACGAAAAACTTCTGTTGTCATACTTTAATCGGACGTCTAGTGCGTGTCAGGTGCATATTTCCCCGTGTAGTTATAGCCCAATAGCTCTCCCTCCACTTCAATTCAAATGGCATTGTTGTACTACTTGTACTTATAATTTTACTTATTACGGTTTTAATCATGCCTGACCTAACCGGCCTCGATTATACCAAGGACAGTTTCATAAGGTTTCTTTTGGTATTTTGAATACATTTGGGTCCACAACAGCCACTCAGATGGTTTGTTCGAGGTTTCATCCTCTAGCGCTATGGCCTAACAACCTAACCACAAGGCATTGATGGCGAATCACATTCGCCATGTCACAGTAACGTCATGAGGATTTGTGGCATTTCATAAGACAGTCGGCTTGCCCGACCTCATCCCTCCGCACCATAGCAGCACTGTCGTTGCTGCTCCACGACTGCTTATTAGAAAGACACGAGAGCCTACTTAATTCGCAGCTAACCTCCGCTGAATGCCGTTCCACTACCCGCTACCTGTGGACGCGCCGGGTAGCTAGCAGTCAGGCTATCGGGGAATCCGCCTTACCATGGTAACCCGTTTCCCCCCCAGCCAGTTACCCTCATGTAGGTCTAAAACACTGGTACAACCCATTTTAGGCACCCAGTGCTGCCTCGCACGTTCCAAAGTTTTTTTTCAAAAATTATAAAAGGATGGGAATGTGTGAGACTTTTTATCCAAGTTTCGAATGTTTGTGGCCCAGTTTTAGTCCTAAATCCAGTAACCTGATCACATTCTTGCGTTTACCGATTTCTGTTTAAACGTTTCAATGCTATTGGAGACAGAAATTGTCCCATGCATATTTGTTGTAACAAGTTCGGCTCAAATAGTCGTAGTTTGCGAGTAGAATATTAGCGCCGGTATGACGGAATTTATTGACTGCATCAAGCGGTGTAAAACAACTGTCCTAAAATGGAATCCATCGCATCACTCTTTCCTTTCTCGCATTTATAATAATCGAAAACCGTTGCTTGGGGGTTTTAGGTCCCTTACAAATGTAAGGGTCATGTTCAAAGTCCCAGACAGCAGGTCCTCTACAGATGTGGGGCGTTTTTTGTAGTGGTAGGGACTTTGGCATCCATAGATAGGACGAAGATCTTTGGAGCTCACTTATTAGGCAAGAAACGATTTATCTCACTCTCGGGCTTCCGTCCTAGTCAGTTGTAGTACAATTGAACTGTTCAAGGCATTTTTAGAATATTGCCAGCCTGGAGGACAGTCTTAAGCATTACATCAGACGCAGCAATAAAATATGACCGTTTGTTTTTTTCTCTAGACGCCCGAGGCGGACGGCTCTGGCTTTCGTACCTTTGACTTCTTAAAGTGGCACAGAACTGCCTAGTGCATTAGATGCTAAGAATAGAAAACAGCTAGCGGAGCATGTCTGAAGTGGCGTGCCACAAAATTGACACGCTGGCGGATGTAAAACAGGGAAGTTTATTTGCAGAGAGCATTTGTATTTTCATTGGAGAAATTAAAAGAGTCCTGCTAGGCGTCGGCCACAGCACGCCATCGTCACTGGATCAGTATGTTTACTAACCGTCCAGGAGGTCGTCCTTTAATAGGTGGTTGTATGATACACGATAAAACTGCGGCTGGCACCCCTGTAGTTCTAGCGGCACTCCAGTTTGTACGCCTTCCCTAAAAAAACTGAATCATTACAACGTATTGTCGATGTGAGGATTTCTGTCCTCTGCATTCGTTGAAAACATCCCCACCTGTGTATGATCGTCTGGCCAAGATGGGCCAGGTAGGCTCACCGAACTTTTCTGTCAATTCGGTTTAAGTGCATTCGGTCCTTTTTTTGAATGGTAGTTTTGTAGGCATATGTTTTGTTTCTGCATGAAGTGTTTTTGGGGATTTTTCTATCAGTATGGGATATTATTGGTTCTGTTTTGAGCACCCTTTCCAATCATTGCTCACTGACGCTTGGCCTTTAAGCGCACTAAAACTTTTGTCTAGTATGCGGCAAGTTCATCCTAGTTTGCCAATTGTCTGAATCCATTCGATAAATATTCCTCCCTGTGGGTGACTTTAATTGAGGATTTTTATGCTACGGGGCAATCGTTTATCTTCTGATTTTGGTTTTTATCATATCCAAACGCCACGCAATTTCGTGACCACGCAAATATATTATCTGCGCTGCCTTCGTAGTCTTTTCTGATTTTACCCATCAAGCTCTTCAAGTTCATTCAAGTAAGGATTTAGTCAGTTTTGTAGGAATTTCTGCCTCATCTCGGGTAACACAGGGCTTTAGTGTCAGTGGTGTGTCTTAACTGCCACCAGTTCTTCGCAGCAAACACATGACTCTTGGGTGCATGTGCTATTTGATAGCATTTACGACTATACTTTTGATTCTCAGTATTTATTTGAAGGTCCTGCGTGCAGTCCACGTTGCGTGGACTTCGGCGTGCCCAAGCCGAAATCAATACCTTGTTTATTCTAGCGAATGTATATCAGGTTGTACTTTCTGGGTAAAAAATTATATCACCAACTTTTGACATAATTTCGGCACCTACCCAGTTACTGTGTGGATTAGCATTCTGCTCTGGGCTATGAAAATTCGTAGCCGCTGCCTATTTTTCCGACGGTCTCTCGGGCTGGTTCTCCTAAACCCCAATGCACGCATGCCCTCAATGTTTTGAAGGTGATTTTTCTAGTCATTTTGCCTTTACAAAGAAAAACAGTCAAAATCCCTTTGTCATTACCTTTGTAGCCTTATTTTTCCCCGCTTGCCAACATTTGGCAAATTAAAACTGTTTTCGAACCATGCGTTGGTAAAAGGCATTCGGGTGCGTAATCGCGAGGATTTTGTGCAAAACAATTTAACTTCAAAACGAGCGGTGAAAGCGTGGTTCAGGGTGTTCAGCACCTTGCCATTCAAGGGTAATCTGACACACAGAGAGAGAGAGAGAATGCTCGCGGCCAAAAGTACAAAATACGTGTGCGTCGTTTCATCTGGGTACAGTTCTATTGGGTGGTCTATGTATTTGATCGATCAGATATCCCATTCGCACCTTTAAGGGGCGCTTTTTCGCATCATGTAGTAAAATTATTTCCCCAGCAGTCTATTGTATGATGCGTTACAGAAACTTTATTGTTTGTTTGTTTTAAAACTATAAATTTCCCAGCAAACAAGTCGTTAGGCGTGACCCACCAACCCAATCGTTGCCCTGGGCCTCTTAGTGGCTAACATTCTACTACCAAGTCCCAACAATTAATAGGCAAACACTATTTTCTTTTGTATCTTTGATCTAGAGCACTCATTTTAATGGGACCCTTTACCACCTAAAGTCGCCCAAACCATGCACAAGCAAATGCCGTACGAAGGACACCGGACCCATGCTAAGACTATTTAGGTCGTGATTTACCACCTGTGCATATAACCTAAGGATCTGACCTCTAATCACGTCGCCAATCTTCCAACGTGCTAATTACCATAATCGCCCTGTTAATTACTACGACGCCGTGGAATGTAACCAACTGGGGGGTGCATTCGCAGTTATATTAGGCAGCAGTATAGCTGCTAGTTTTACATACAGACTGGCCCGCATCGTGGTTGCGAATCGGCATTCTACAGTATACAAGTACTGGGGTGAACTGAAAGAAAAATATTTTGACTCGTTAGACAACTCGATCGACTGACAGTTCATCTGCCTCAAGCCTATGGGGTATGGATGCCTTGAATGACTGTCTAAACGGGACACGGGAAAAGGAGTCGCCCACAATACTTGTGGTTTCTGCGCCAAATTGCAAGTACTGTTCAGGATTAAGAGGAGGTTTAGGGTTAGATTTACATTTGACGTTAGGGTCATGATAAGACTAAGATTTAAGGTTTTAATCGTGTTAACTGTAGGTTTCGGGTTTAGGGTAGGGTTAGAATTAAGGTGACAATTTAGTTTTATGTTAGGATTAGTGTTAGCGTTCAGACACGGGTATATTTACCCTTCCTGAAATGTACCGGAGGGTCACCTATTTTAAATTGTGTTCCTATTCACCTGTCCTGTTTAGGTGCCCATGTTTTCGTTTTTCACTACCTGAGATTGAAATTAACATTTTAATGGGAAGTTCGTCTGTCCTCCCCGCCGATCTCTCTCTCTCTCTCTCTGCGTGTGATTGAATCTAGTCACCGTCGGAGTTTATTCATTATTTGAAAGCAGGCAATCATTTTACGCCGACTTCGACTCCCTTGCTGACTAAAGTTATCGAATTTATAACTTATGGCAGTCTTCCTAAATATTTACCGGAACAAATTTCTGTATCTCTATGACTTACCCGTTACTGACCGCCTAAATTCATTTGGTTACACCCAAACTTGCGCTCCTTATTTGTTTCGTTCGCCTCTAAAGGATATCTTAAACTGAACGACTCTGTAGCTTTATGCGAAAACTGAAGGCGATACTCAGCGCTAGCGACATGGCGGCAGAAGGCAAGCACAGCAGTCGTGGAGGGATCATAGTAAGAGACATGTGCTATGGCAGTCTCGTTTTCTCTTACCACGCATCGTGGTCGAGAATTTGGATTACGTCAAGACGAATAGGGCCACTTGTAGTCGCTAGAACTGGACAGGCATTTGTCCCGTTGCCTGCGCTGGCGGCTCAATGGGTGCCATCCCGACTTCCATTTCGATCCATATCGATCGCTGGGGACAAGAACTTTATTCACCCGACGGTTCGGATTCGTGTCCGGACCCATAATCAGATACGGGTAATTTGTACACAGGGAGTGGCAGTATTTATGGGATGCATTCGCTAAGCTCCCGCAAACCTATGACAATTAAAGGTTCCCGCCTTCGTTAGGGCTATTTGCCTTCTGGTGTGATAATTTCTCGAAGGCCAGCATCGACGCCGTTAATCGCTTCAATTTAATCAGCAGTGTTTGATGTTGGCTTGCTGATCGCTCGGCCACCTGGCTCATCGGCTGGCCATATGTATTCAGTTGCAACTGCCACTTCTTGTGTATGAAGTAACCATATTTAATCATGTCTCTGATGATAGCTTCGAATATTAATCCAAAATTTTCCTTGCCATGCCTTGACGGACTGTTGAGCTAGCTGCTCAGTTTTGCCTTCAAAGCGTACAGACCACCTCGTACGAAAAAACGGTCACCTGATAACTGGTTCCCTCACATGGATACTCGAGTATTTTCAGTTTTCTCTCGGCTCCTGTGCACACAATTCGGCACTAACGAATGTACTGAAAGATTGAGCAGACCGATGCTAGTAGGATCCTGATCTGTGTGGTGATTTAAATATCCGACGGGTCCGCAGGCTTCCGAACAGCACTCATGTAGCGAAAATTTCATCCTTTCTCGATCCAGTTGGTACAAATTACATCCCCGAGCTGTGCACATCTTTAATCGAAAAGCCATTAACCTTGACACGAGCCATCCGCCGCCTGGGAAGAAATATGGCTTGATAACACGGGTATTCACAGTGTTGGCGGATACACCAACTGATATAGCGCCTTCATTCGCCTGCAGGTCATCAAAGTCCGATGCTGTCGAGGGACTTCGTCGGCGTCTGGGTGCGAATTCGACGCCGCTTCGAGCCCTTCCACGAATCCACTGAACGGTATTATAAGTGAACAACATAGGCGACAACATAAAACTTTTTTGGCTGCGCGCAGGAATATCGAACGGCTGAGAGCCTGTGCTCAGATAGAAAACGTGGGATAGTAGATCGATTGTCAGCCCTGAGCCCAGCGGGGATTTTCGCTGGCAAGCCGTCTAGTTCACTCGTTTCGTTTAATGGGCTCATAACAGATGGTATCAAAGGCTACACCAAAGTCAATAGAACAGGCAGCCATCGCGTGTTGGTAGCCGTGATAGATTTTAAGCATAAACCTTAGTGTGCACATTTGGTCGGAACATAAACGTCCGTCTGGTGGAAATTTCCACATTCCCAAGAAGAGTAAATCTCACTGGAAGGCACGTGAACGCGTGTTCCAGCCGCGTGCTCATGGCATGCAGCGTCTCACCATTGGCTGCGGCCACAGTGCCCACGTAGAACTCGTGTCTGCGGCAAGTTGCTCGGTTCCTTTAGAATTTTCATATTAAAGCTGGCTGGGCAGAATACTAGCGAGCCTGGACGAGAGCCTTTAAAAACATGCAGTTTTTCGATGAGATAACTTGCCGACTTATACATTTTCTCGTAGCCGATCGTGTTTTTTTGCCGCGTTGGTGGTTGGAAATAACATTAAAACACGGCTACCCGCATTATTACTAAGCAGCAGGCCGGGTCATAACAGCCTCGTCCTCGAGTCATGCGCACTGCAAAAGTGCCATTGTTGATGATCTTAGCATCAATGTCGCGACTCATGCCAAAGGACTCTAAAATCCTCTTGTAGAGTACAGCCAGGAGGATGTTCGATCTACGCTATTAGGAACTCAAAACTCCTGATCAATCGTCTTTCGAAGCCAGAGCGCTAGTGTCCACGAAATAATTTTACATTTCAGTGGGCATGTCGACCGGTTTCCTTGCCCTCTACCTCCACATTTGCACCGACCAGGTATTCATGGTAGGGTTTGTCATGCAGAAAATGTTGAACTGGAGAAAGATACAACTCCACTGCAGGAGGGAAGCGAGATTTATGGGTTGGTCATTGCAGTTAGAAGTGTGCATTAGTTCTAATGCCAGCACTCTATCTTGGCTGCCATTCACGCCCAGGGCAGGCAACTTATTACTAACGTGTGAAATAAGCTGTACGATTTTTCGCGGTGTTTGAAGATCACTTGGTTGGGACCCCCACTCCATCGCATTGCTGCCATTTGAACTGGTTGGTTGCGTAAACAGTCACAAGGTTTGCAGCTGATTGGGTGATTGCAGCGTTGCTGCGTGGATCTGCAGATTCCCTCAGTTGTCCCAGGGTCTAGCTACTTGAATGGTGACCCTAGTGTTACTGCATGCTACGACCAATTATCGATGTTCGGAGCCTAGTTTGTTGGACGCCCACAAGCTCTCACTCCCGTGTTAGCCGAGTATAAGCGCAGAACGTTAAGTTAGCATATTTCCCCCTCCTCTAACGATCTATTTCTGTTCTTTCACGTCCAATTTTGGCTCAGTGATGGGACGTCAATCTTCAATGGACCTCTGATCCAAATTCCTGCATTTATCGACTGAAGTGCAGCAATTACACTTACCTCCCTCTCTAATGAGTACCAATACACGCCTTGTGTTTGAAATCAGAACAATAATATCTTTACAGCCGATGGTTATCGTGCCTCACCACCGCCATCAGCTTTCCCGGTTTAAACGGAGATTCATTGCCGCCTTTTCAAATTGTGATGGCCTTCTACCACCTCTATGCGCCTTTTCGTAAAATTAAAACATTCAATTGGGGCTCAGATTCCAACTGTCATATATGTTCACATCCATACTTTTTTAAGCTCTCAGTCAAGTGTAATAACTGCCCTGGAAGGGCGCTACCTCTGCACATCAGGCCATGCCGTTATAAAAATCACTCATAAGCCTTGACTAATCGTTCTCGACTAAGGCTTCTGTCCTTTATGTGAGACTACTCAAAAATGTGTCCCTTCGGTCTGCTCCTTTCTTGCTTTTGAGGAGGTTGCCTGAGTCAACCCCCTCGCGCCCCTCTATCCCCGGGGAGGGCGTCCTTCGAAGTACATCTCTTTAACCACATTCTCCCCTGTTCAGGTTGGTACTACTGGCACCGCTGTCGGCATTGAACACATTGATGAATTGCATAAGCTCTCAGAGGTCAATATACGCAACTGGCTGGCATCGAAGCCTCAGTTCAATGGCACTGATGTTGATCTGGAACTCGGGAAACAAATTCAACTGGTGACAGGTGACGGCAGGAATGGGTATGCGCCCTGTGCTCCCTACGATGCAATCCACGTTGGCGCTGCGGCCCCGACCCTCCCACAAGCCGTAAGTGTTTTTGGCTTGGAGGCGGAGATGTTGCACTGCCTTTTTTGTGATCATACCTGTCAGATTAGCAGATGAGACAGTGGTTTTCGCGATGAAGGAGACACGATCGCCGGAACAAGAGCCTCATTAGCCTGCCGTTTCGGATTCTCCCTGGAATCCATCCTCAGAGATAGGGGTAGTGGATTACACAGGTGTTGCAGCATTTATAGGATGCAGTTGCTGGGCCACTACATGTCTATGACAATTGACAGCTGCCGAATGCGTCGCGGATTGTTGCACGCGGTGTGATAATTGTCTGACTGGCCAGATTTTGCAGTATGCAGTTGTTACTGTGTGCCTGCGTGCCTATCAAAATTATTGGTTCCCACGCTCATCGCGGATTCCCCGCAGTCGCGCTGCGGGGTTTAAAGCAGTTTTCCAACCGTCAGACAATTTTAACCTCTACTTGCATTTGAGGTTTTCGAATTACATGCTGTACAATTTTACATTAAGGCAAATCTTACAGTCCTCTATGCTATTAGGAGTATAAACAGGACGTTATTGCGCATGAATCGTGGGAAATGTATGCATTTATAAAGGCTGCATAAAATATATGGAGAAAAGCGTGCTACTTAAGTAGACATTTGTAACCAATGGGCTTCTCGAGGGTGACTGGGAAGGTACTGTATTCTGTATCAGTGTTGCAACTTCATCTAAGTAATACTCCCTGACAAAAATTGTTTTTTTTAAATTTAAGTCACGGTTGGACTCTGAAGTTGTCTAAGTCAGCATTTGCATTATTCGAAACACCATATATGCCTACCCAAAGTCTGTAATGTCTACATAGCTGACAAAATGGAGTTTAATTTTAACTCAGAAAATATGAAGTCGGTTGCAGACCATACGCTCGCGACCAGCAGCTGTTAACATGCACAATTCAGATCGATGGTCAGTTACCACGAGATTTCAGCTCGTTTTCGGTCTTTTTAACATTGCGATTTTTTCCGGTTCATTTTTCGCACCTGGTAAAAGTCAACCTCCCCCCCCTCCCCCATTTTTACCCCTTGAACTGCGATAAACTTGCAAACTTTCCGCTTCCAACGCATAGTATCCTTTTTGAAACGCTACTTCGGTTGTCCTTCTGCATTTAGCTGATACATTAGGGGGATCGCAATACGATTAAGTCAATGAGAAATGTCTTTATGACTGCCACAACACGACAACACTCTTGAAGTATTGATGAAAAAATGGAGGGCAGCTGGGATAGCCACTTCTGGTCATACCACAACCGTGGGTCGGGATATTTAAACTGGTGTCTGTACCAGTCTAAGACCGAACCGTGTTTGAGCATATCTTGGGTCACTTAAGGAGGGCCGTCGGTGATCTGACTTGATTGATTGTGTTTTGCCGTGAAAACGGAACTACCGCCCTCTAACTGCAGTCAGGCGAGATCATTGATCCTCCCATTCACACAACCAGCTGAAGTTGCAAATACGATAATTATTTTCTGTAGGCAAGTGAGCTGACAATACTACTCTTTTCCGCTACGTACACTTACTCGACACCCTTCTCTCAGTTAGCCCCGAAGCGTTACTGAGACACCATCGCAGTGGACATGGTGATTGTTTGATTAGACCCCTCCGAACGCTCAGCGATTTTGTGATGACAAAATGTAAGGGCAAACGCGTACACAGTGGTTTTTAGTTTTCAACATCAACGGAGTCGTCCTCGTTGAATTTGCTCCTTATAGCACCATAGTGAACCAACATTCGGCATAATTAAACAATGTTTCGAAAAGTGGAATATGCGTTGGGACAAGTGCGTATCATCTAATGGACAGTATTTAGAAGAAGATCAATGTTTTTTTAAGATATTACCGTAGCTTGTCAAAAATTACTAAGTCATTCTCGTTTTTGGGTATCCCCTCGTATGATGTCTCAGCCAAGCCATCTTGGACATTTCTGCTTAACTTACAGACCGGGAAACGGTGTTTTACCGGGTCGCTCAACATGGTTATAGCCTTTCTTGGTAAGGTTCTGCATTCATCCATATACTTTCACTATTAATACCGCGGTTAATTGCATACGTTGTAGCCTTTCAGTCGGATAACTCGACAGTCTTTTTTTCCGCTGTTCGTGGCTCTTCTCTTCTTCCCTTCTCTCTCTCTCTCCCTCTGTAGTTAATCGATCAGCTAAAACCAGGTGGACGAATGATATGTCCGGTTGGACCTGAAGGTGGCCAACAAAACTTGGTGCAGGTTGACAAGGCCGCAAATGGCAAGATTACCCAAAAAGATCTAATGGGTGTCATGTACATCCCGCTGACGGATTACAAACATCAAACAAGATCCTGGCGGTAAGACATGCCAGTGACTCTCCTGTTTGAATGCATTGCTTCAAATGCAGTTTTAATGTTGATCGAAACGTTTTTTGCAAATAATTGAACTAAAATATATCCCTTTTGTATTTGGCTCCATCCCTGCGCCCAGACTAGTCGAAAACACCTCCGAGATCAGTTATAGGAGCCTTTGTTAACTTGGCATATGAATATTTTTCGACTTTCTGCTGAATCATATGACGCAGATGAGGTTACAACTATTGCGTGGGATCTGCGCCTCTAGACAACTTTTATTCCCTTTGGTGGAGAACAATCTCACACGCCTATGCTTATTTTCCTAAAGCCGCGAAAGTAGAAAGGTTTCCGTTGTCAGATCAGGTTTTCAATTATGTCGGCGCTATTCTTCTAGGGCTTAGATTTGGTCGTTTGATCAAATTGACGCTGATAGATATCGGGGCGAGGGGTGGGGCAGGAGACTAAGTGTTGACAAGGTGTTGTAGTGTCCGTATCGAGCCGTGTTGGCGCTGATGTCTATTGCATTCACTCAGCCTATTGACTCGGTCCATTGAGTTGAGAATTGTTTGACTCTTTAAGCTGGAGAACAGGGTTACACAATAAACGCCGTTCATGTGTGCCAGGTTTCCAATGGCTCCCTGCTCCTATGGTCGCTTCGGCAACCAATGATTTCGGTATGTTTCATAACGAATTCGCGTCTAGATTCTGTCCCAGGGCTCCGTCGCCAAAGAAAGGAAGTCCATCTTATGAAATGCCTCTTTTGTTTGATCTTGCGTGGTAACGATCGTCTTCAGGTCTCTACAGTGTAGCTGGCTTGACAAGAACTAAATCAGACCCGATAGCTTACTTTAGTAACTTTTGAGCCTCACTAAAGACTGCTGCTTGGCTGCTATCCGTGGAAGCTCCGATTAGCCAGTGGGATCCCATGCATTGGATCTGCTAGCCAAGATGCAAAATTTCGCCTCGTGACTGGGGCAGGGGGGGTCTCCGAGTATATTTCATCTGTCGTGAGGTTTCCGCTGCAGTTTGGTAGGCGGCACCGTTACTCAGAAGACGGACAATGGCCTCGACCACATTTTAATGTTTGCGGATATTTTCCTGAATCTGTTCCAAATCTTGTCGTTGGTTTAGGTCGTTTATTTTTGTAGTAGCCTTACTGTGTGTTGCCTCTTGAAAGTTTATGAAAATTTAAAAATCGATTGTCATTGCATACCTGGATGTGCCTTCTTTACGGATATCATCCTTATGTGCCTCAGTTATAAAGCATTTTTTTGATGGATTACTTTTTTTTGAATAATTCAGGTTTGGTAAAAGAGCGTTTGCGATTAGTCATCATCAGGCATGCACATTAATGTAACCTTGGGTAAAGTAGTAACAGTTAAAACAGCAAATGAGTAGTAGGTATGTGAGAGAGGATTAAGGACGCTCAGATCCCGGGACGATTGCCATTTAGTTCTGTCAGAAGCTTCAGGAAGGGTAAGGAGGAGTCTGAAAATAAGCTATTTCTCTTGTTAGTTGCGGTAGCGCAACGTGGCAGGATGCGAGAACGAACATGTTTGGTTCATCTTGGGCCAGGGGAGGCTTAGGCTCTGTTTAATGGCCTATACGAGCACAAGACTAGGTTGGCTTACTGTATGGTCACGGCCTTTGCTGTCGCGAGTATCCGTAGGCGCAGGAACTTGGAGTGTCTCGCCGGTTCCTTACAGATGACTCCGAATGCTCGATTTACGTCTATCTTATCTGCCTTTATCTAGTCAGGCAGGATGGTGCTCTTGCATCCGTTTTGATAGGTACCAGTCGTTCGACCAATAGAACCTGCCGACAGGAGCAAGTGAAGACGTGAATTCATATTGAATAGGCCTGAAAGAGCAGCCAATCCGTACCTTCAAGACGAAGAAGCGAAGTTCTGGAGAAAATTAGTCTAATATATGCGGATTCCCTTTAAATGGCTCCTTATTCTTCTCCGTCGGCACGTTCGTTTTGGGGGAAACCCCCGTTCATATATTTCATCAAATTTTCGTGAAGATCATTTTCTCGCAGAGTGCTTTGAGTAAATTTGAGCTCGTTTTCCAGTCCGTCTGGAGTGCGGATTTTGCTGACAGAGTTTACCTATAACCACCCAGACATCTGAACGCCTCAACTCTCTCCCCCAGGTCTACTGCTCGTTGGCTCTTTGAACCATGGTAACTGTCATCTCTTATATTACTTTACAGACCTGATAATTAATAATCGACAATGTACGTTGGCCGAACCTGACTTCTTCAATGTTTGCTTGGGTATCATCGCTGAACTTTATTTTTATTGTTAGTGACGTTTTTATAACATTTGCCTTCCATTTTCTGTGCTAGATCTGATCTCTGAGCATGCTGAAATTACTGCAAGGTCATCTGGGCTGAAGTTAGATCCACCTGCATTATGCGCTGTTCCCGTCCGTTAAAAATCTTCCCGCTGTTTGCTTTTTTACCTATACATACACTGAAACAATCCTTATGTACCAGCTGAATTGCAATTCCTCCCCTTATCTGCTGTTCCCTGACCCCTTTCTCGCTTGCGAACCGCCCCCGCCTTATATCATTCTCGATCAGCGTTATTATTCATTTTTGTCATCAGCATTTGCCCGCTTTTTTTCACCTAAAATTGTCAGACTTAAAAGCAATTTCCTGGTCCTTGCTCTTGTTTACTCCTCCGGGAATACGGGGATGCATGACAGAATCTCCTTGGCAAGTAAAGTGGGAGAGACGGGTGCTTATTGGGTCGTCCGATCATGGTTTGCCAATCTCAGTGCTATGGACTCGCAGGTGCTCTACCGGGCAAATACGTGCTTTGGCTGTACCGTGGCAATGAGGACAGGATATGACTTTGGCTTTTCAGTCGGTGGTGGTAGAGTTGGTATTTGGCTGTTAATGGTGATTTTGAGTACAGAAGTTGTCCTGGTCGTGACATTATTACTGTGAATTTCACTGTTGTGGATGCATATAACACCGAAATGATTCGTGTGGTGTCCGAATAACCTTAGGCATTTTGGGTAGATGAGGCATTTGAGGGGCGCAAGTCGAAACGGCGGTCTTTATGCGATGGATTCGAAAATGAGCGATCAGGCCACTGCGTAGCGTAAAAGCGCGAGTGCAATGGGACCGTGTTGGGATTATGTCCACATTTCGAGTGGTGGGGTTAACAATAGCACTCTTAGTATCCCAAAGGAAATCGTTCATTTCCGCAGCAGAACTGAAGGCACCAAGTCACGTGTAGAATCGCCTGGTGAGCATTCACGCGCACACATGTCGCGTTGATCCATTTGGGTTCACATCTGTGGGTTCTGTTCAGTCAAAATTCCTTGTATTGTTGTCTTTATCATTATGCCTTGGTTGTGGTAACCAGGTTATGCATGCAGCTTCGTTCATTACAGATTCTCTCGTGATACAATCGATCTTGATATTATATCTTCCACGATCCGCCAACATTCACGTTTGGATCATTTCAACCTCTTGTATGTTGGTATGCGTTTATCTACAGTAGATTGCCTAACTCATGAAATGTATATATCAGAATTTGAGGTAGTAGCAGGGCAGGCAATTTAAGGTGTTAGCTCTGTTTGTTGTATTAAATTTATGAAGAAAAATCTGTTTAATAATAAAAAGATCACTTCAGATCAGTTTATTCAAGGGAAAACGGGGTTAAATGGGGCAAAATTAGTCGAGTCCAAAGTTAGAAGCCGCCGGTGTTAGTTCTGAGAGAAACCTGGTCTTTTTCGACGTACTTTTCCGATGTACTTGGTGCGTGCTGCGAACTATAATAACGAGTTTCCGAAGTCACAATTCAGGACGCGGTAGTTCCTACAGTCAGTGAATTAAAAGGAGTTTTGAGACAAGGACAAGATTTTTGACCACAAGTGTGCCCTTGTTAGTTAATTATTGTTTGACCTCAACAGTTGGCTTAGGCGTGAAGGTCCAGTGACTGATCAATAATCGGAGGTAAATTATCAACCACCTGTAAACTGCTGAAACACAACTGTACCTAGCAAACGGAAATGCAGAATTGCGTTCGCTAATATTGAGGTTCGATCAGTGGCAACGCCACGACTGAACAAAGCTGCTGACATCTCTCCGCCAATAGGGTCCAGGGGTTAAATGGTTTCTGACAGTGCATTAAATCCAAGATTCAACGAACGGAAGGAATCCCGCTGTCCATATCAGAAAAAGCAGCTATCAGCAAGCTTTGATCATTCAAGGAAGAGTAGAATAGTGGTATGCACTACGATACGATGGAGGCTGCTATTTTACCTGATCAGAATGTAATGGCCCTTCTCGGAACGCTTCTTTGCAACCTTGTGCCTATCGCTCGAACTTGCACACGCGTACCAATAGCAGTCTGGTTCTCGGCCAATCACGGCTATTCAAACCTACCAATGAACTTTGAGAAATAATTAGGCGTGCTCTCGGTCAATGCGCTCGGACTCTTTCCATTTTTTATCTTGGCACGGCGGTTCTCTCTCTCGCGGCGCTGGACATGCACCTTTTCTGGCAGCCAACATGTTCGTATCTGTCCTCAAATCTTTTTGTGCCGACTATAATATCTTCTAAACTGGCGTATGAATACCATTCTTCCTATTTGTGACTGGACTTGGAGGCTAGGATCTCGCTATGTGTTAAGCTGCTACAATACGTCTACTATAGTCTTTGAGAACTAAATCAAAATATATTTAGGTTGATAAGATAAGCGGGCAAGAAGAAGGCAATGCAAGAAATGTGAGTAATGCGCTCCCCTGTATCCCATTTTGACGAAACTCCACTAGAAGTAACAGGCAAACAGGATGATATAACAGATACAAACGAAAATTTGAGTCCAAGGAGAGAGCTGATAAGAATTAGCCGTGATCACTGGAGCAAGAACCTCATTTCCTGACGAGTATGAATCCGATATTTCAGGCAAATGACGTTTCTGTTCCAGCGATCACGTCTGCTTATTCTTAGGATTATATAATGCTTACTAACAAAAATAAGTAAGGCAATTATATGGACTATTATAACTTTACCTTATGAGGCAGCAGGCCTGATTGCGGTCTGTAGTGTATAGCGTACAAACCGTTTTTTTAAACCAGGGGTTATTGGCAAGCTGATAGAAAGCACTACGATTTTTTTTCCTTTCCATCAGCCGAGTCATCACACCCACATTTTCTTGAGGCACACTGTGAGAAGCACGTGGAGCGCTGGTTTCTCCGGTACATCGTTAACATTCGAACGTGTCATCCAAGACTGCATTCTGGCTTCAGTTGAGAAAGAATGGTCATGGTCAACATCGCAACATCAATATTTTATCATGTGAAGTCTTAAAATGGGGTCGCAATTATCTTGCATGAAAAACGGGTAATGGAGCAAGGATAGACAAGTGGTGTGGGTACTTGATAAACCATACTTCCAGCACGACATTTGGCGGGTCACCAGGCGCCTTCGAATGATAAGTTCCGCACCTTTCGTCATGGGCTCCAAGGGTAAACTGCGTATTCCAGATGAAGCTGAAGGAGGGCTCTGAAGTGCTTTTGAACAAAATAACAGGCGAGCTTGAATCTTTAAAATAATCTATGCCTTTTCTGTCTCTTAATTAAATAACTTATTCCTTTCAAGCCAACTCGATATCTAATAACCATTTCTGGGGCATTTTTTCCTGCCACAAGAGAGAAACTTCCGACAACATGAATATTCTCATAGACATGTCGACCTTCTAATGGGCACATGCCCCATCCTTGTTCAACCGCGTACTGCATTACAATTATTAGCTGATTAGTCTAGTCTGTACACTCTAAGGGAAAGCATTTACATATGTTCCCCTTTACCATATTTCTTTAAATATAATCCTATGATCAGTTTATTATCTTCGTCATTTGCAGGCAGTTTCATTGAAGAAAGATGGATGGATATCTGTTTATTTGAGTAACCGAAAGGGCAATGCCATTGGATAAGCGCACTACATTGACCTGTCAGTCAGGCCTCCTGTGATCATCCTATCTGTCTTCATAACTTCTCATCTTCAAAATTTAATTAAAACTTGTCTATGAAGGCACTGGTGCATCATTTCGGCTGACAGAGCACAAAATCCAAAAAATAACCATCATGTGACGCAAATTATGGAGAGATATTGTTAGGTAAGGGTGGACAATCCCGAATCTGATTAGTAGTCTGTGTGTCACAGACACGAATGCACGTGGCTGAGTGGACTGCGCTTGCATTCTCGTAATTTAATGGGTTTTAAGCAAGACAGAAGACATTAAAACTTGTAGCACCCGATAAGAATAACTCCACTCATCCTCAGGCTAAAGTTACAGAGTGAAGTCTTAAATACTACGGCGCACGTTGGACAAAACAGCGGTCAACCAAACATTAAGGCCTGAATGCTCGCTCCTAAGTTATGATCGTCTCTACCTTATAGTCAATTGGAGATATAATTTGCTGTTGTTTCACGTATATGTACAAAAACACAGATGTGATGCCTGCTCCACAGCCGAGGTTGAAGGAAGACCCTGCCTATTACGAATATCCCTTTCAATTCATCCCGAAGATTGCAGTACCGCAAATAAACAGAACATTGGAGCTTTTTTAACTAGGCCAAACAATTCATTTTTAAGCGGAAATTGACTTTATTAACATCAAAGTAATCAAGCGACTATCCGCTAATAATTGGTGATTGCAAAAAACGATATATTAAATCGATTTTTTTCAATGCTTATCTTTGCGTAAACAAACCTTCAGCCAAGGTAAATGAATTTCGTCGGCCCCTTTCCTCCATCCACTCGCCACCTAACCCGAGTCGATTGGTCCACAAGATGGCTAAAGTTATCCATCGGCTGAACGTGGAAGAGGGCACAATCATCAAGGCTTCCGTCAGTCGTTCGGCCTCCAGTTTTTGGTTCGCCATACACATTTAGGACTGACGGAGGTGCTCAGTTCGAGCCTTTTCTCCGCAAATTTCTCGGTTGCACACGCATCAGTACGATGGCCTAGCATCCAACAGCCAAAGACAGGACCCAGCGTTTCCACCGTCTGCTAAACACCGCTCAGTGTACTCCAGAGATCAAACTGACTGGTAAGATCATCTGTCTCTCGCTACTTTTTGGTATTTTTGCTTAATTGAAGTCGAATTTATCCTACAGCGCCTCAACATTAATGTACAAAACAACCCCCAGATGGCTAGGTAAGGTCGGCACCCCAACCAACTAATGAGAGACCTGACAATATTCTGCATCGTGTGCTGCAATTCATTCATTTTCCCTCCCCGTTCTGCTCCAAATTCTACTGACAAATCTTATGGCGAAAATGGCTTAGCCAACAACACTTATTTGTTCTTTCGCTGTCGGAATCAAAAAAGAAGGACTGTTGTGAATACGCGTGGGCACTCTAATAATCGGAAGAATCCTTTGCGGGGACGTGTGGGACATAAAAATATGTAAGGAAGTCAAAGAAGAGCGATTGTCTGCCAGGATTGTCGGTGACACGCGAAAGGGACAAAGGAAAAGCTCCCATGGGCTGATCGGGGGACTAACAGAATACGGATCAGTGACCAAGAATCTAACTTAGTTTGCTTTCACAAGAAAACCAACTGATGGCTGCGACACCCAGCATAGTATTTACGTACGATTGAGCGAGATGTGTGAGGACCCACAACAACAGGCCAAAGCACCATTCATTGAATTAGAAAAGAAGCTTTGGGTTTGATAATCCAGTGGAATTCAAATATACGCAAATGGCAGCGTAAGTCTTCCTGGGCCTAGACAGCAAAAGGGCTCACTGTCTTTAACCAGTATCCCTTAGATGTATAAGCGGTCAGACGTAAAAAGGGGTGCTGCACCATGTTCCGCGACATAAACAAGGAAATTCGAACGTTTTTCCGCTACATTGTCGTTCAGTAGTAGGAAATTGACTATGAAAGCTGAATTATATGGAAGAGGCAGTTGTCAATACAACTGACTGGATGCCAGTCACACGATTTGAAAAGGAGCATGAGGGAGCCACTGTGGTTACCGGACGTGACAAGGACAAAGTACAAATGGCATTGTCCAGCCAACTTTGTCAGTGGCCCAAAGGAATCTGAGTGAACTCTTCGATTTCCACCTTAAAATATGCAAACAGGACTCATTTCGTTCGGCTGGTTGCCAGTTAATGAAGTACGCAGAAGTATACCAATAAGACTCTTTTAGAATTATGAATTTAGAATTTATATTTGGTTAGCACCGGCAAGGCACTGTCTAAGACTGTTTGAGGCCCGCCTGTACCAAGGTAGGGGAATCGTGGGTCGCGATTTTCGACACTGGACAGCAAATAATATCGGTAATTTGTACCGATTAACACGAACCAAAGAATTAGAAATGTAACTGTAGCATATCCCTTCCCTACCCTATGCTTCATCGAACTTTTCCGTTCTCTAACCACAGAGAAACACTTTATGTTGTACGAAAGTTCAGGTTCAGATTTAGTTCCAATTATTGAAGTTTAGCAGTCAAAACCAGAGTATTTCCACCACTTGATAAGTAATCTCGAAGGCCTTCCGGAAGTTAATGCAGGCAGCCTGAATCACCTCATCTACATCAAGTGTACTTGTCCAGGTTTGTATTGTGTTAAGCAAATTCTTTGCGCACGATATAGTTAAATTTGGTTAGCAATCTGTTTTTCCGAAGCAAAATGATGATACCCCGTCTGGGATGTGACACTTGTACTAAAAAAAGTGCATTGATAGGATAGATAACGAGTACATTGAAATATGAAGGAATGTTTCCATCTAAAAGTTATACTTCTCAAAAGCTGCATTAATTCTACCAAGGAGCTTTGAGTAAAATTGGCCTCCCAGGAAAATAAATAGACGAAATCGATCTGACAATAAATGGGGGAGAGCTCTATGGTTAATACAAAGTTGGCAGGTTCTACGAGGGGGAGTTTACAAAGCATCCACGTTATCTCACACGCATAAAATTCCGCACGACATTCTTAACATTAAAAGTGATGCTGTCAGCCAAGCCGTCCTCCATTTAAGTTCGCAACTCATAGCAGCCATACGAAATTTATCACTAGAAGGCAAAAAATTATCAGGAACTGAGTGAACCTCGTGGCCCTGATAAATTAAGCAACTCATTGAGCCTATCTTTTTATGTTTCAGTTGATTACTTTGAAAGACCGCTTTATTAGAACTTTTATTTCCTTTCCTTCCGATGGCTGCTCTCAAACGTGTTTTTGGTACAAAATCTCAGAAAGAAGTTACTTCTCAGCAGGCTAACCAGACGCTCCAAGAAGCTGAATCCACGTTACTTAAGAAACAGGCGTTTCTTGAAAAAAAGGTCGACGAAGAAATTGACAAGGCTCGTAAATATGGGAAGAAGAATCAGAAAGGTAAGACGAAATTGTTTTTGCCAATTTACTGCGAATATAGCCGCCATAGAGTGTTTGAAGAGGTCGAAACGATACAAGAAACAGCTTCAACAGATTGATGGCGTGTTGATGACCATTCAAGGGCAAAAGATGGCTCTAGACGATGCCTATATGAATAAGAGCATGTTGGAGGCTATGGCGACTGCGAATAAAGCGATGAAGGGAATTCACAAGAATCTGTATGTCTGATTTGTGTCATGTTATTTTGTGTAGAAATGTTGACAAAGTTCAGGATATGATGGATGATATCACCGAGCAGCAAGATATTGCCAGAGAAATTGCGGAAGCTATAAGTAAACCCTCTGGTGCAGTGGATTATGATGAGGATGAACTGCTTGAGGAACTCGAGCTACTTGAGGTAAAATAATTTTATTTAAACTTGACTTGGAATGCCTCTTTTTATTGCGATTGTTTCTTTTGTCTGAAGCATGCTTAAAGTTTTTATTTCCTTTTCGATAGATGTAAGGATCTTCGTTTGAGAGAAGAGGTTTTAAAGTGCTTTTCTGCCAAATTAACTGTCCATGCAAATAGTTTGCATATACTTTGCATACACTACACAACTAGCAGCTGTAGTTTGTTCCATAGAAATGGCGCACTGCATCAACAGCGTGGCGATGGATGATTATCTGCATTTGTAATTCTCCCATAAGACCCACAAAACCAGAACAGCAGATTGTACCATTGGAAAAAAACGTATTCCGGTCCGAAAATATCAATCTTTAAGTTGCGCACAGTTGAGCTGCGAGCATCAAGACCTACGTTTCGGGAAATATTTCTGAACTGCGTTTCTTAACCCACAGCTACCACTGTCTCTCTTGCTTCCATGATTGTTGTCTAACTTCATCGTACTTTGCCCCTCTTCGTCCTGATCCATCCTTGCTGTTCCACCAGTTGCTGTCTTGTGAAAATCGAAGGTGATCGAGTTTAAATAGTCAGTCGAGGCTATGCCCCGCCTCCTCGATATCATTGTATTATACGATTTCATGTAATCTTTGTCCTTGTTTTCGCTAACTTTGTCTTTCGAAGGAACCTGTTCCCGTGACCCTCGCCTGAGGTCGTTGCTCATTGGCTGTTTATCTCTTTGATATTACGCGGATTTATGTGCATACCCACTACATTAGCATTCGTTAGTTTTATAGACTACGATATTTATTTACACTCCCAGTTATCTATAGGGCTTCCAGTTTGTTAGGCTATTAGCCATATGCAACATCCAGTAATAGTCCGCTAAACATCCTGGTTTGTGTCCTACTAAAAGCCTTTCTTACCGTTTTAGGAGGAAGCTGTTAAAGGCCAGCTCCTTGACGTGAGTGGTGTTGACCTTCCATCCGTCCCGACTGGTGAACCGATTGCTGCGAGCAAATGTATGTTTCTTCTGCACTTTCCACTAGTGTCTGCATTTTATTCCACGTTGTTGTTTTCGCATGCACATTGTATAATTTTAGGGTATTCGGGAAGTAACTGTTTTTATATCACTACGTAATATGAGTCAACCATCTGTTGTATCCCTGATCACTATTTAGTTTCATCCACCATCACAACCACCACCACCACCTAAATTTAAACGTCATGGTATAAATCATCGGTGCCATTGGCGTTCTCAATCCAATCACGCCGACACATGCCTTGTCTCTCTGGATGATTGAACTCTGAGTGACCACTGTAGCCACTCATTAAGCAGTGAAGTATGCCGTTCGTCATCTCATCTAATCGACTGTGTAACATCTCGTATAGAGGACGAAAAAATTTTGAAACAGAATATTCGCCATTGCTATGTTAGTTTCGAAGGCAAGCGTCTTTATGCAAAAGCAATGAAAACAGGAAGTTTGCACCGATGCAGTTAAAGCTTGCATATGTCAGCTATGGGTTAATAATTTTAAATATGACTACTATGAAAGCAAGGATTTCTGTGGATGGAGTTCTCATTTTGGAGTTGACCCCACCCTCTTTTTGTTTTTCTGTTGTGATACACAACCCATTGTTCACCAGAAGCGACAAAACTATATAAAAATGGCAAGTTGTTACGCCGGGTTAGAATACTGCTGTGAATGGTGGAGTGTTGTGTTCGAATCTCAATTTTAAGCCCATGTCGAAGCCAAATTCCATCTCCAGAGCAAGGCTTGTCAGGCATGTCATACTCAACATCTTGAAGCTTTTTCGACCACAGCTGATATAAAGCAGCTTTAACTGCATTGGGACACACTTGATTAATGTTTCTTATCTCTTCCCTGTCAACTCTTTTCTTTCGAAATTCACCCAGAAAGCAATGGCGAATATGTTATTTTAAAAACATGTTACCCCCATATGGGTGAATACACAGTCGAATGGAAGAAATTACTGTCAAAATTAAGCAGTGCAATGTTTATAAGAGGCAAGTCACTGCTCAATGATTCCTTTAACAGTGGCCAATCCGGGTTAAGCAATAAAATCAGGCATGGCATGTGGCGCGTGATTGGACTGGAAACGCACGTGGCGCAGATGAATAAGGTGGTGATTACGTCATTTAGGAATTGGGTAAAGGATGAAACAAAATAGTCATGGATACAGCAGTTGGTTGACTCGTAGTGACGGTAAAACGCAATTACTTTCCGAACACCCTAATATATTGACCATCTATATAGCAACATATTTTTTTTACCACGGTCACCTTATACTTACTTGTACTTGTTACGGCTGCGATCATGTCTGACCCAGCCGGCCTCGATGATGTCTCGGCCGCGGAGCACATTTTGAAGGTTGCCGACTGACGAGATAACTCAGACCGCGTGGTCAGCCCAATGTGTGTTTTGTGTGGAGTGGCTGACTGGCGGACTGAGAGTCAGGCTGCAATGGCTCCTTAATGTGGCCTTTATGCACTCCCACTCCGTGGGATACGAGTCAGGTGTGGTGGTACACCCAAGAACGGCTCAGGCCGCGCCAGCCACCTGCGCCCTCTCCCATCTCCGGTCTTCTTGACTCTGTCTCGACACCGGGCTCAACTGGGGGAGGAGGAGAGTGCGGTAGCTGCAGCGCAAGGCTTCTATCATTTAAAACTAATTCACACGCAAGTCACCGTCCCTGTATCACCTGGTGTGGAGCATACGGTGGACCTTGTCGAAATCGACGGTCGAACTGTCACCTCTCCATGCGTGATTATTCGCGGCAGCAGACCTGGATAGCTCAACCCATTCGTTTCTCCAGCGACGGACGCCGAATACCGAAGGTCCAAGCACCGCCTCCATGTCTTGCTGAACCGTGTCGAGCCAGGTTTTTACTTGACCTCTTCGACGCTTCGAAGTGGACAGCGGCGCCGGATCGAGATCAGTAGAGCTCAGCACGTGAGGTGGGCGACGGTGAACGTACCCAAACCACCTCAGTCGTCTTTAAGGTTTGGCCTGAGATATCCAGGCTATATTGTTGCAGCGAGTGCGGGCTGCCTCGCTTGAGACGTAACATGCGTACTTCACTCGAAGGATGGCCCTCAGGCAACCATAAACAAATACCTCAAGTCTTCGCTAATCTTCCATGCGCACAGCCCAGCTTTCACAACCGGAGGGGAGGACCGACGGACGGATGCACGCCATACGCGGATATTCGTGGCATCGGAGGTCACATCGGGTCCATAGGCCCTTTCGAAGGATCGAAAAAACCCGGCGAGCCGCGTCGATTCGGGACACAATGTCGTCCTTCATCTATCTATTCGGCAGTATCCTCGCCCCGAGGTAATTGAAACTGACTTCTTCAAGTTGCAGCTCGAAAACAATTTGGTCTACCCAGTTTTTATGGATAGGCTGACCGAAATAGCGATCTCATTCACACGCATCATCACTGACTGTAGATCACCAAAGTTTGAGGCTAGCAAGGCGATATCGTCAGCGTAGTCTAGGTCAGTCAGGCGACATCCAGGTGCAAATTCCACACCGCCAGAACCGTGTTGGGCCTTTCCGAGAATTCAGTCAATGGCGCAGTTGAACAAAATGGGCGACAGAATGCCGCCTTGTAACTTCATTTTTCATTGTTTGAAGTATTACTCTAAGGGTGCAGTTAGTGAACTAGTTTAATTTGCTCAAAATCAATAATTCTCCGTTCGGTCGGGTCCTTTCTGAAACAGACATTACATTGATTTTAGATTTGAAGCTCATTGCACCCTGTCGATCTTCATACTCTATTCTGACTACTTTCATTTTACAATAGCCACATATGAAAAAGCGCACAATAATCTCTGCAAACTCTATTTGCTAGTTTTAGGCATGTTAATCTACCTAAAAATACGTTATAGCAGTGGGTGCTCACCGATCACATTACGGGACTTACTAGCCCCGATTTGCCTTTGGGCTCGATCAAGAGCCCTTATAGGCAGTCGCATAGTGTCTAGTAATGCACACAAGGGAAAACGGGACGGGGAGGTTCTGTAGAGCGAGTAGTGTGCGCCCTCTACCACATTTAATATTCCCGATCGCAACCGATCAAAACGTTTGACTTCACCCAACAGAAAGCGTGCTCGCGCATCAAGTGTTCCGAACCCGGGTTTGGGTTTGGCTGGCTGATAATGCATAATAAGCCAGAAATGGCCATTCCAGTCTCCCTTGTCTTTGTCGGTGGTCTTCTGTAAAAGACACCCATAGCTGTCGATTGACGACAGACTCTTAGGTGACGTTGAGCCAGCTAGCATGGAAGGGCCAAAGCTGCACTCGACTTCGGCTTTCATCTCATTCACTCGCATTTTAGAATTAAGGCTTTATTAGGATCAACTGCATAAGCAAAATTCGTGTGACATATCCTTAGGCTGCTGGTAGCAATGTTGATGTTCGAGAGTCTGGTGAACCTGGCAACACTGATCAGCACTCCACAATCGAGTCAAACACATCACGTCACGATACTGCAGTAACGATTTGGACTTTGCGTACGAAGCTTTGCGGCAATTTTAATGAGGATTCGCCGTGGTAGCTTTCACACAGTCGTGCGTCGCCTTGAATACCAACTGTACGGCTAAGCCGGTGCAGTTTGTGCGTATGGTCCCTGCTCCCTAGATATGTCAGTGGACCATGTATCCGGCTGGATCATACTGCTGATCAGAACTTGCGATTTCTGTTGGACGGTAGTCCCCAGTAAGTGCTATTTTTAGACTGTGTGTCACATACAGGGTTCCTTAAGTCGATTGTGGGCCGCGGTCGTGGTCCTATTCGGCCCTGGGAATGTCTGAAACTCAGACTGTAGCTAAGGAAACAGTAAGTAGTAAATTGTGCATTGATTATTTGTGATACAGCAGCCACATGTACAGCATCTATCCCACTTATCCCTTACAACCCTTGAGTAGCGAGCCAGTCGAATAATTGCGGTTATCCAGACTGAGGTTGTTTCTACGCGTGCCGCGCACGTGCTAGTGTGTGATTCCATACTATCCCGTCAGCAACTAGGACAGCTAGTTTTTCACATAAAAAGCGATTCCACTTTAAATATACTTCATTGTCTAACACAAGAGAAGCGGATTATTACGTCAGTCAGCAACCTCCTAATCCACGACTTTGAGCTTGTAACCAGTAGTGTCCTGCATTTACACGGAATGACACTTAAATATCGGCCTCCATCTCTTCCGTCTCACATGAACAGTGGCTGTTAGAGCCTATGCGCCTACTTCTGTGGGGGCCTAGACGTAATGACCGGCCTGTTGTGAGTCTTCGTTTTACGTGAGTCGCCGTCTCGATTGACGGTGGTAAATTTGGTTGCTTGTTTGTTGCATGAACCACGGTCGATCGAGTGATGTATATATGAGTAATAGGGGGTATTTAAGCGCTTGTTTTCGTGTGTGCATATGCCCGAGTGTACATACGACGGTCGAGTGCGCGGATACGCTGTGCACTGGGATAGCAGACAAGATGAGTATTAACCGGTACTCCTAACACCAGTTATTAATCCCTGCTGCCGGTGTCCATTGAAGCTGTTAAGTAGCTGAGGTGTGACCGCAACAAACAGTGTCGACGACAGCACCACAAGGACAGATACAGCTCTCGGGGAAACCGGTTTCCATCGCACGGGTAAAGGTTTAATTTGGCCATCTGGTTCGATACAAGCGAGGAGTTGCCCAGAGTTCTCACTGGCACCCATGTGATAGAGCTAGGATTTTTTCCCAGCATGGCAGGGTAAAGAGTTCCAGTTTGATAGTTTAAGAGGAATACCAGGTTTCCGTGTTGTTGACGTTTCAGAGAATCAGGTTGGATTTCTGCTTAAAAAGAGTTTAATATATAGAGTTGAAGAATAAATAATTTACCTGTCAGGTCACTTGACTTTGAACTATTCGATTTTTCCGTTGGATGTCTGACGGGTTCGAAAACGGCCTGTGTTGTTGGTTATCACCTCAACGGAACTTAGTTGGGCTTATCAGATCTGGTTGTTCCTCTACTTCTCCATTAGACGAGTTCGTTTTTAGGCCGTGTCTGGTAGAATTTATCCAGTTCACTATGACCACCTTGTTTTGTTTTTGTTTAGGTAATGACAGAGGACATTGCGAGCTAGTGGGAAGTCAGTTTACTCGTTGGAAAAATTCGCTCTCCGTACACCGGTAATTGAGTCGCCTCGGCCTGGGATGAGCTCTCATTTAAGGTCTAACGTGTGGCTAGTATAAGCGTATCTGAAGTTTTTTCTATTTTCCCCATCGTAGCTGCAGATACAATAGTTGCTACATGTTCTGTATACGAATTCATAAGTTCCAGTTAGCTGTAACCGGTTGCTGTATCAACCGGCGAACAATTTTGATGTATGTTCTATGGGTCATGCCCATCCCGGTGTATTTAAACAGTCCAGAGACCGCCAAAAGGCATCTCTTGCTGTGGGGAATGGTCTCTCAAACGTTTTTGTTACCCATATGGCCGTCATCCATTCGTTCAACACGTGCTTTGTTCGGTAAAATGGCTTTGGTATCCGCTGACCCTCAAAAGGTTCTAGGGGTGTAGTTACTCAGTTTTTTGGCAAACTAGTATGTTGCAGTCTGTTTTAACTGTCATGGATTGCAGACACAAGTACGTTTGTGAGATAGAGTGGGTGTCGTTGTCTGGTGTTGGTGGTCTTCTAGTTTGCTGTTACACATCTGCACCTCGGCTCACAGTTACACTTTAACTACTTTTATGAAGCCGAACTGTGCAACATCTTTCCTGATATTCAACTCACAAGGAGATGGGAAGAGAAGGACCAGCAGATACCCATCCTCGAAATTCTAATCATGACCAGGCCAACTGGCGAACTAGGGGTACCGAGAGCTTATGTATGCATAGCTACCCAGCTATCACGAACAAATCGGCAGTGCACCAGCGAGGTCGCCGCTTAGAAAGTGGCAGCCGACTCGACAGCTACCTGCAGGAACGAGCACAGCAGCTGCAGTGCCTACGTGGTCAACGAATGAGGAATGACTGCCCTGATGCCTCTGTACGCGCCTACAGAGAGTAGACAAGAGAGAGAGAGTTTTTATTTCTTTGACATGGCAAGGGATGTATTTGCGACCACAGTAGCCTCCACACGTAACAGTTTCATGCTTTTCAAGAACGAACTGGACGCAATTAAACAGTTCCGTGGGGCTTCTCGGGTACCACGTGACAGATGATCCCACCAAAAGAAAGCATGGATTATAAATACATGAGCACAAACTAAATGTTCGAAGGATGATCCACTGTCCGGAGTCGTTGCTAGCACTCCGGAGACGGTATTCAGCTTTATAGGCACATTTTCAATGAAACTAACCGGTGGCAAGACGGGTTGTAAGTCGGTTGAGGCTGACATAAGAGAGAATATTTATTCACCCTGCTTCTTGCACACTTCTAGTTTGACCGCATTTCCAACCAAGGACGCATATGGCTAATTCATAATGAGAAAGTACAGAAATGCATATTTGTTGCTTCTGCTCTATATAGCCGAAAATGCGTTCCTGTGTACGTCCGAATTTTGCAAACCGATGTGTTCGCTGTTTAAATTTTCGGAAGGTTGGTCTTCGTACTTTCTAGCCGGATATATCCGCTGCGATATACGCATTAGATGAGCGATAAGAGCACATGCCAACATGAAGATTGCGAGGTTTAACTAGTCGTATCCTGCAGTAGTAGTTAACTACCCTCGAAACACTAGTAGTGGTAGCTTTTAATAGGGCCAAGCCCTCCGCATCGTACTAGCACTGTCAATGCTGATCCGTGACTTTTTATTCTCGAAAAAAATCCGCCGTGTCATATTAAGATTTTTACGCTATCTGCCCCCGTTCGGGCATCCTCTTGCCTATCTTCAAGAAGAGAGATAAGGCCAGATGTGAGAACTACCGTAGCATAAGCCTCATCAACGTTGCTGCGATGTTCTTCACTATTGTCCTCGAACGGTTTCAGTCTGTACGTAACTCTAGGACGAGGCCCAACCAAGCCGGATTCCGATCTGGGCACGGATTCATTGACCAGATATTCACCCTGAGGCGCATTCTGGAATCACGCCATGGCTACAAACAGCCGACGGCCGTCTGCTTTATTGACTTCGCCGCTGCGTTCGACTCCGTCCATCGTGAGTCCCTATGGTGTATAATGGAACTTGATGATGTGCCGGTCAAAATAATTGCCACCACTGCGCGAATCCTCGTCCATAACAATCTCTCCCAACCCTTCGATATCCGATCTGGTATTTGACAAGGTTGCATTCTATCGCCTATTTTGTTCGACCACGCCATTGACTGGATTCTCGGGAAGGCCCTACTCTGTTCTGACGGTGGGGAATTTCCACCCGCACACCGCCTGACTAGCCTAGACTTCGCTGACGATATCACCATGCTAGCCTCAAGCTTTGGTGATCTACACTCTGTGATGACGTGGGTGAATGAGATCGCTATTTCGGTCGGCCTATCCATAAACACTGGGAAGACCAAATTGTTTTAGAGCTGTACGAAAAGGGCACTCCAAAACATCCTGAATGCACGATTCATTCAGACATTTTTGTGTTGCCAGTCGTACAATCTTGCGTATCGTTGATCTAAACCGACGGGGGGCTAGTACGTTAGTTCATTTTGGTAGAATGCTAGACTTAAATTCCCAATGGCCCACTGAACTCGGGTACACCGGTAACTGGGGCTCGTGAATCACTGGCCTATGACAGTTAGCAAGTCAGAAACTGCCATTCCAGCTATCCCTATTGTCTATTGGCAACACTTAAAGTTAGAAATGCTGTACATGACACATCGCCTATAACATCGGACCAGCTCCGATAGATGAACCGCCTTTTTCCACGACATGCCGAAGTCTGTACTAAACTCGACTGAGCTCTGCGTCTCAAAGGTTTTACTGAATGAGGCTGCGTTCGACAGCCGTTTTTCGGTATGTAGACCACGGCCCAGATATAAGGAGAAGCGAAAACTAGACTATTACTCTGAAGGCCAGGTAAAAATGGGTGCGTATGACAGGAAACTAATGTTTAATCAAGGCTTTCGGAAGGGCCTCGCAGCTCATGTGGATAGAATGCTGGCTGTACTTGAGTCTCACCCTTGCCGTCATGGGTTTAAATCCAATCGAGGCCACATTATTTCACAGGTGGGTCAAATTAATTATTTAAACCGGCCAAAACACCCCTTAATCAAGCATTGTTGGAAGTCCGACTGTTACTTATCACACGATAATCGGGATGAGGCCGTTTCTGGTAGATAAGCGATGCCATGACGCTAGGTCTCGGTCTCCTTGCATACACAATTAGAGTTGGCAGAGATTATTGTGCGCTTTTTCATGTGTGGCTATTGTAAAATGAAAGTAGTCAGAATAGAGTATGAAGATCGACAGGGTGTCATGAGCTTCAACTCTAAAATCAATTTAATGTCTGTTTCAGAAAGTACCCGACCGAACGGAGAATTATAGATTTTGAGCAAATTAAACTAGTTCACTAACTGCACCCTTAGAATAATACTTCAAACAATGAAAAATGAAGTTACAAGGCGGCATTCTGTCGCCCATTTTGTTCAACTGCGCCATTGACTGAATTCTCGGGAAGGCCCAACACGGTTTTGGTGGTGTGGAATTTGCACCTGGGTGCCGCCTGACTGACCTAGACTACACTGACGCTATCGCCTTGCTAGCCTCAAGCTTTGGTGATCTACAGTCAGTGATGATGCGGGTGAATGAGATCGCTTTTTCGGTCGGCCTATCCATAAACACTGGGAAGACCAAATTGTTTTCGAGCTGCATCCCTGACCAGAAGAAAGCACTCCTCGGGATTAATGACTGTCAGCTTGAAGAAGTAGTCATTTTCAAATACCTCGGGGCCGAAGATGCTGCCGAATGGATAGAGTAAGCATGACATTGTGTCCCGAATCGAAGCGGCTCGTCGGATTTTTCTCGATCCTTCGAAAGGGCCTATGGACCCGATGTGACCTCTGTCAACACGAATATCCGCGTATGGCGTGCATCCGTCCCGTCGGTCCTCCCCTCCGTTTGTGAAAGCTGGGTTTGTGCGCATGGAAGATTAGCGAAGACTTGAGGTATTTGACCATGGTTGCCTGAGGGCCATCCTTCGAGTGAAGTACGCATGTTACGTCTCAAACGAGGCAGCCCGCACTCGCTGCAACAATATAGCCTGGATATCTCTGGCCAAACCTTAAAGACGACTGAGGTGGTTTGGGTACGTTCTCCGTCGCCCACCTCACGAGCTGAGCTCTACTGTTTTCGATCCGGCGCCGCTGCCCACTTCGAAGCGTCGAAGAGGAGGTCAATTAAAAACCTGGCTCGACACGGTTCAGCAAGACATGGAGGCGGTGCTTGGACCTTCGGTATTCGGCGTCCGTCGCTGGAGAAACGAATGGGTTGAGCTATCCAGGTCTGCTGCCGCGAATCGTCGCACATGGAGAGGTGACAGTTCGACCGTCGATTTCGACGAGGTCCACCGTATGCTCCACACCAGTTGATACAGGGACGGTGACATGCGCGTGAATTAGTTTTAAATGATGGAAGCCTTGCGCTGCAGCTACCGCACTCTCTCCTCTTCCCCCAGCTGAGTCCGGTGTCAAGACAGAGTCAAGAAGACCGGAGATGGGAGAGGGCGCAGGTGGCTGGCGCGGCAGGAGCCGCCCTTGGGTGTACCACCACACCTGACTCGGATCCCATGGAGTGGGAGTGCCATAAAGGCCACATTAAGAACGAGCCATTGCAGCCTGACTCTCAGTCCGCCAGTCATTCACTCCACACAAAACACACATTGGGCTGACCACGTGACGTCATCGAGGCCGGCTGTGTCAGACATGATCGCAGCCGTAACAAGTACAAGTAAGTATAAGGTGACCGTGGTAAAAAATATTTTGCTATATAGATGGTAAATATATTAGGGTGTTCGGAAAGTAATTGCGTTTTACCGTCACTACGAGTCAACCAACTGCTGTATCCATGACTATTTTGTTTCATCCTTTATCCAATTCCTAAAGGACGTAATCACCGCCTTATTCATCTGCGCCACGTGCGTTTCCAGTCCAATCACGCCCCACATGTCATGTCTGATTTGATTGCTTAACCCGGATTGGCCAATTTTAAAGGAATCATTGAGCAGTGACTTGCCTCTTATAAACATTGCACTGCTTAATTTTGACAGTAATTTCTTCCATTCGACTGTGTATTCACCCATATGGGGGTAACATGTTTTTAAAATAACATATTCGCCATTGCTTTCTGCGTGGGTTTCGAAAGAAAAGAGTTGACAAGGAAGAAATAAGAAACATTTATCAAGTGTGTCCCAATGCAGTTAAAGCTGCTTTATATCAGCTGTGGTCGAAAAAGCTTCATGTCTGACAAGCCTTGCTCTGGAGATGGAATTTGGGTTCGACATGGGCTTAAAATTGAGATTCGAACACAACACTCCACCATTCACAGCAGTATTCTAACCCGGCGTAACAACTTGCCATTTTTATATAGTTTTGTCGCTTCTGGTGAACAATGGATTGTGTATCACAACAGAAAAAACAAAAAGAGGGCGGGGTCAACTCCAAAATGAGAACTCCATCCACAGAAATCCTTGCTTTCATAGTAGTCATATTTAAAATTATTAACCCATAGCTGACATGTGCGAGCTTTACCTGCATCGATGCAAACTTCCTGTTTTCATTGCTTCTGCATAAATACGCTTGCCTTCGAAACTAACATAGCAATGGCGAATATTCTGTTTCAAAATTTTTTCGTCCTCTATACGGGATGTTACACAGTCGATTAGATGAGATGACGAACGGCATACTTCACTGCTTAATGAGTGGCTACAGTGGTCACTCAGAGTTCAATCATCCAGAGAGACAAGGCATGTGTCGGCGTGATTGGATTGAGAACGCCAATGGCACCGATGATTTATACCATGACGTTTAAATTTAGGTGGTGGTGGTGGTTGTGATGGTGGATGAAACTAAATAGTGATCAGGGATACAACAGATGGTTGACTCATATTACGTAGTGATATAAAAACAGTTACTTCCCGAATTTAGGTGGTGGTGGATGAAACAACACAGTAATCAAGGATACACCAGTTTGTTCACTCATATTTCGTAGTGTTAAAAAAACAGTTACTTCCCGAATACCCTAATATTCTACAATGTGCATGCAGACATGATCGCAGCTGTAATAAGTAAGCAGGCCTATGGCAGGTACGCCTACACACAAACCTGCCGTTCCTTTTTTACCAGTGTGCCTAGCTCACAAGTCTACTCGCTTCTCTGGAGTCTGTCGATGGCCTACTGTGACAGAAGGTAACCGTTCATGACTCCGGAAATATGAACCAGCTAACTCCTTAATGAGAAATGCCGTACCAAGTGGTAAATTATGGCAGTAATGCGTCTTGTTTGGGGTTAACAGCGTGAGAAGCCGTTCAAGACTTAGCCGTCTCTTATGCCCTCGATGGGCACGCGGAATGAGCAGTTTACTTCGCTCCTTTAAAAATGGCTGTATCAGGAATTCCATCAAAATATCCTCAGAGTTCTTGAGCACGTGGCACTTATGCACATCCCCACTGGGTTCACCCTTTTCATCTCTGCCGCACCATATCTTGCCTGAAGCGCAAAACTTCGTTCTTATTCTTCGGTCACACAGATTGGGGACCTTTTCGGAGTGTATCGTAGAAATCAGTAATTTGCAGGCGAGCAAGCGAGTCTTGCAATCGAACACTCCATCTACGCCAGCTGACCAACTAGTTTGTCATCCCACTAAGTTGCTCAGAATGATTTGATATCGACGCCTCATTGCCATGTATTTGCTCACGGGCTTCGCTATAATTTAGGCCCCGTCTGGACTCTGGCTTCCTTTTTTACTTGAGTCTAATGTAGTGAGTGTCACTGCGCGCCAACACTTGATATTTTCCATGGGATCACTAAACCCCCGGAATGCTATGCACTCGTTTCTATCGCTGTGCATCGAAGTTTCTGCAACACTCTTTTCTGATGACATCCTATGTTTTTGTATACCTTAGTTTTCAAGCTTTTCTTTCGATCCCTTGTTTACTAGCCTATCACAAAGCTGCCGAGGAAGACGAGGATTTGTCCAAACTCATGGCCTGGTCAAACTAACTACTGTGGTCTCCGTCCTCTCCCAGCCGCCTGCGTGTTCGCACAGCCTTCCCCTCCCCTCCCCTCTCTCCCGCTCTTCTCCGTCTCCACGACCGCCATCCTTGGGGCAGGGAAGGGAGGTGAGTTTATTTGCAGGAATAGGGGAGGATAACGAGTGACTAAAGTACACAAAAAAACTAATTTTTCTATTCAGTCCGCCTGACGAGCAACTTTATTCAGGTCGTGCATCACCTTTTGATGGTAAACTGTTTGTGTACACTTGTGTATTTGTTCCCCCTCTACCCAACCCTGTCTCTTGAGCTTATACCTTTGGTGTTGACCACCATTGCCATCACATCGTCACCAATGACGACTTACCTTCCCATGCCGCCTAGCCGCGCTGTTTCTTTGTTCCGTAACGATCAACCAGAGAGAAAACAGACGGAGAGGGAGTGGCGTGTATTCAGTGTAGCCGTTCCGCCCCCGTCCCCACTGCCTCTGTTCATATGCTTTCGACTCCGTGCTCCTTTCCCACAACCCGAGAAATTTCTTTCTTCTGCCCCTCCCTAACTTGGAGATTTTTCATTGTTGTCTTGCAACTCTTGCCCCTTCCCCCATCCCATCCCCCTGTTCCTTTCCACGATCGCCTCTTGCTACTTTTATGGAGTTTACTTTTGTTATAATACAGGCCTAATGGTCGCCTAATTTGCTCTTGATCTCCTTCCCAATCTACTTTCGTTATGTATGGCAGCACGTCATGCCTGCTGTGGTGCGTCCCATACCAGTATCTTTGGAGCCAGTTGCAGAACCGGGCTGTGTATCACCATCCTCTTTACTTTCGAAATGATATGTTTTTGTGTTCCTATCCTTGTTCTTAAAAAGATCATTCATGTGAAATATGGGGCAAATATCTTCGCGGTGACACCCGGAAAATTGTGTAGAGACCAGAGCCTCGTATATATCGTCTATGCCCAAACCCGAGTTTAGCAACCCCTGGGGCTTGTTAGAAGTCCAATCTTCGAAACACTGAGTCACGAGCTCGTTGTCCTGTCAGTTTCTATCAGATACTTAACTGTGGTAGAAGGGCTTTAACCAATCGCTTTGCGGCACACACTCGTACCGTTGCGCCTTGGGGGACCCAATATAGAGCTCCCCCCCAAAAAAAAGCGACCCAAACTGGTGCAGCCGTCCAGAAATGAGGGTTACAGGGCCTAAAACCGAAGGTGTATGCCCTTTCAATATCTTTATAGGTCTTCTGGTTTCTTTTAACGAACAAAGGTCTGTTGCATCTTTTTTATACGGAACATACTTTAAGAACCGCTACTTGAGTAGATGTTGGCTTGCACCCTTGTCCAAAATGTCTGAATATTCCATATTCTATAAAGTACATGGGACTACTTCGACTATCAGTTATCAGTATGCACCGTATGGCTTCAAGGTCTAATCAGTCACGGTTGTGTGTGTGTTAGGAGTTCCTGCTGCATAAACCTTTTCTGGCTAAGAACATATAGGAAGGTAATGCAACGTGACGTTTTATTACTTGCAGCAGTTGACATGCTTGACTTTTCGTCTTTGGTGCCACGTACTTGAACTGTCTGTCTACGTGATTTCAAAACATTTTTTTAAGTCAGTGGGTGAACGGCAGACCGCTGACTGCGCATAATTTCAGCTAACTCCGCGAATTACTGTATGACTACCACTTAGTGCTGCCTTTCATAATGCCCCCGCTCCAAAGTCTGACTATGCTGAGGCACCACGTTATTTTTAGGTCTCTCCCTATTGATTGTTGCTGTCTAGGGACGCTCACTGTTCTTGCATCTTGCGTACACCTGTATGTGTGTGCGTATGTTTGCTACGAGGTGTGCTGATGAGGAAGTGTTGATCATTTCGTGTGTTAACAGCCGCATCAAACGCTTGCTCGTTCGAGGTACCTACGCTGCTCTGGCGCCCAGCTACTAATCTGCGCTCAGCATAGCCACTAAACCGGGGTAAAAATTGCGTGCGGCAGGCTGTCATAGACGAGAGTTGTTGCGCACCTGTCCAGTGCCGCTGTATTTTCTTGAGTATGCGAGAAGGCTCGACTGCTTTTCGCCACAGACGCGAGCTCTACAGGAAGTCAGTCACTGCATTCCTTCTCTCTCTCCCCCTTCCTCCCCACGGACACCCGCTCAATTTTTGTCACTCGTCGAGGTCGATTGGTAACTGCCATCTGCTGATGGTTCGATGGTTATTCTCTAAGGGCTGCACAGTTCTGCTGACCCAATGCATAGCCAAATATGCCCATCCAGGACCGACCCGCTAGGCGGGGTAGAAGCGGTTCAGTCGCGCTTTTGACCTCAAACATGCACATGTGTAACTAGCGCAAGCAACTGGAGGCTGAGCATTCTATGGGCTCATCAGTGTAGCATTTTTCCCATGTGAATTATTAGCAGTGAGGCCTACTTGCGCCTACCATCCCCGCTCCGTTTGGAGGCGGCTCTCCGAGTGAGCTGGCTTCTACCGAGCCCCATTATTTCCCTTATTGGTGTTTTCAACTCGCACCGTTTTTCTAGTGTTGAAGATGTCCCTACAATGGACCACGTGGAGATGCGTTGGACCAATCGAGTGGCTAGATGAGGGCTGGGCGCGTCTTATTCGGGCTGCGTACCCATAACGGATGCCACATACGGAGGGGTGGCATGCCTAGCCGCAGACTCACGCCGCGCCAGCCATCTGCGTCCAGTCCCTCCCCCCCCATCAGATGGCTACCCGGCTCGGACAAGGGCCCGATGCCTGGAAGATGGAAGACACAGTGAGGCCGATTCTTGGGGCTGCATACCCACGGCACTCAGCGGATATTCCTGACTACAAACAATTTGACGTGCTCTTACTTTATCGTGGTGCGCTTAAAGCTGGGTTGTGGAAGGCTGCCAACTGACGGAACACTTCGATCCTGTGAGGTTTCCGAGTCAGAATACACTGCCTCCTTAATGTTGCCTCCATGGCACGCTCATTCAGTTGAGATCCGAGACACCTCGTTGTTTATTTGAAATCAGCGTCGGTTGTGCCCGGACCAGGCGTTTGACACGCGTAGCCGGACTGTCCCGCTTTGCAGCCACTGTGTTCGATTCTACTTTAAGTCTTTCTTGAATCTGTCTCGACATCGGGCTGAGGGAGGATGGAGTGTGGTAGCTGCAGCGCAAGTCTACTATCACTATAAACTAATTCACACGCAAGGCACCGTCCCTGCGCCCGCAATGCTATGGGACACACCGTGGACATAGCCCGTAGCGATGGTCGAACTGTCGGCCTGTAACCACTTTTTGTTTCATTTGCCCTGTACTTCTGAGACAGTAGTCAATCGCAAGGAGGCCAGTCTTCGGTCACCGCACTTCTTGTTCTCAGTGTCATTTTGCTTCACTTGAGGTTTCTAAAGTGTGTCGACCCGCGTAAATGTCCTTCTCGTGCAGCCCGGTCCTACCTTCCAGTAGATTAGACCACGAGTTTCCTAATTTGCCTCCGTCCGCTGAGGACGTTATTTAGCTCGACTGGAAGACCTACTGCACCCGCCTTTTGTTCGTTAGCTGTCACCCTACCCTCCCCCCGCTCAATTCCCGAATGTCGACTCATGTCTACCGGCACGGCATTTTATCCACACTAAACTTGACCTATGCCAATTTGATTGACGTCTCAAAGCAAGCTAATCTCCTCTCCTGGTAGTAGAAAACCGCATCCATCTTTGTTATTTTTTAGCTGTGTAGTTGCCTGTTCACGGATCCTGGCACCAGGGCGTGGAGAGCTGATTGGTTCTGGCACGCCTATTCCAGTGTCAATAGATGTGCACTCTACCTCGACGGTGACTGACGCACGTGCACTGATGAAACCCAGATTTGATCTCAGCTAACGATTATACGCTCTCTGTGTATGCATGTCCGGTTGCAGGCATTGATCGTGTGACTGGTTGACGAGAACACGAAGAGCCTCGATGCAGCTACTATCCTCGTCGGCCTATATCAGATATTATATTGACTGATCCACTGTTGTGCAAAAATGGTCTTCAGACGTACAAACGAACAATCCCGTTTGTCTGAATCCCTCTCTCTCTCCCGGTCTGAGGTACGACAATTTGGATTTGACGCCGTTGATACCACCCCCTATCACGCCGACTTCGCCGCTACTTCACAGGTCTTGTCGATATTTTATGCCAATCTTGGGCTGGTGGCTTTCATCCGTACATTCGTTTGTGGCATGCGTTGGTGTGCTAAAAGGCGACTGCCCCCTATTGAAACTCGCCAATGATGTGACAAACGTTCCGTGTGTTTGTACCGTCACGATACCGCTAGCACAGTCTGACCTGTTAGTATTATCACTGGAGGCTTTTAGATCGCGATGCGCCGATGCTGAGCGGTTTTTAAAGTCACCTGGAGTTAAATGGAATGCTTTATTTCCGTCTGTGATCAGGTCTTCTCATCGGACACTACTCCCACTCAACCTGAAAATTTAATCTGCGGCGTGGGGGAGGGACGAGAGTACGTACAAATGGCAAGGAAGACTTGCATAACAATTTCTGGCTTATTAACCATCGTCAGCCAAACCTTTCACAACCCCAGGTTTTGCCGCAATTGAGCGTCGGGCTCTGAACGTTCTTAAGTCCAGCGCTGTACCATGCAGCCACGTGTGCATGTCTATGAGAACCCGAGTTTTAGCCTCTCCAGACACAATGGGACGAGCATTTCCCGTAACCCAGTCATTGAACGCAATTCCAACATCTGCGTACAGTTAAAAGCAAAATAATTCCTTATGTAATACAGTCACAGCTCTTCCAAAAGCACGCGTCTTGTTGTAGATGCACATGGCGCCGATGGCCATAAGCTTACGATTGCAGTGATTCCACTGTTGGTAGAGTGGGCAGTCCACTTAGTGCGGTTGGCTGCCGTACTCAACAATATTTGCCCAGGATGTGGAGGCCGGTCGTCATGTTGAAGTAGTCGCCATTTTTTTATTTCAAGACTTAATATAAAACACGACATCTGCCACGGTTTAATGAAACACCCTTCATTCAGAAGTAGCCCTCTTTTTTTCAAATATGACCAAACTTTTTGGTACTCTGGCACGCACCACGTGCGCTTTCAAGTGACCGCCCGATCCAATGGTGGTCTCGTGCCGCTAGTTGCTGCATATGATAACGTAGGCGACCGTGTGAACTTCAAAGTGTGCTGGTACTTTACCACGAGTCTTCAAATACAGTAATTGCTCCACTCATGTTAATAGAAGGGAGGGTTAGATACTTGTACTTGTTACGGCTGCGATCATGCCTGATCTAGCCGGTCTCGATTATGTCACGGACTGTGCTCCTCCACGCGTGACGATCCGCGGCAGCAGACCTGAACAGTTCAATCCATTCTCTTCGCCAACGACGGACGACGAATATTGAAGGTCCAAGAACAAATTCCATGTCCTGACGAACTATGTGGAGCCAGGTTTTGAGCTGACCCCCTCTTCGACGTCTCCAATTGGGTAGTGGGGTCAGTTCAAGGGCAGTAACACTGAGCTCGTAAGGTGGGCGAAGAAGAACGTGCTCGAACCACCTCAGTCGTCGTTCTTGGATGGCTTGGGATATCCTTGCGATGTTTGCGCAGAGATTGCGGACTGTCCCATTTGAGACGAAGTCGGTGTACTTCACTCGGAGGATGGTCTTCAAGCAAATGCCTCCAGTTTTCGCTCATCTTGCACGCGTGTAGCCCAGCATTCATAGCCATAGAGAAGGACAGACCGGACAGACGCACGGTTTACGTGAATCTTTGTGGCGATAGAAGCGTCGCGTCGGGTCCACAGGCACTTTCTAAGGCTTGAGAAAACCCGGGGAGCAGCATCGATTCGGGAGACAATGTCATCCTTACTCTGTCCATTCGGCAGCAACCTCGCCGCAAGGTATACGAAACTGTCCACCTCTTCAAGTTGACAGCCATCAACCTCGAGAGGTGCTTTCTCCTGGGCAGGGATGCAGCTTAAAAAAACGTTGGTCATCCCCGCGTTTATGGACAAGCTGACCGATTTAACGATTTCATTCACCCGCGACACCATAGACTGCAGATCAACAAAGTTTGAAACTAGTAAGGCGATATCATCTGCGTAGTCAAGATCAGCCAGCTGGCGTCTGGGTGCAAGCTCAACACCATCCTCTTCACACAGGGCCTTCCCATGAATCCAGTCGATAGCGTAGTTGAACAGGATGGGTGACAAAATACAACCTTGTCGAACGCCAGACCGGATATCGAATGCTTGCGAAAGATTGTTATGGACCAAAACTGGCGCAGTGGTTGACCTGTAATAGAATTTTCGATGGCAGACTGTCTAGTGCCATTATCCGCCATAAGGATTCACAATGGACGGAATCGAACGCGGTGGCGAAGTCGACAAAGCAGACGGCCGTCGGTTGCTGGTAGCTATGGTGGGATTCAAGGATGCGCCTTAGTGTGCATATTTGGTCCGCACATCCACGCCCAGCATGGAATACGGCTTGATTGGGCCTCGTCCTAGATTCGCGCACAGCCTGACAGTCAGCTAACAGGCAGTCAGCGGTATAGAAACTACTTCATTATTTACTATACGGATGGCACAGGTACTTGCTAAAGTCCAGGCACACGTATTTCGCCGATCTCGTGCCACTGCATGACGCAATCGCGAGGGGTTGGGCTCATCAGTGTTTTCTAATATATGTACTCCAGTTTTCACGCTGCCTTCTTTCATTTCAGAGGAAGTCAAGTCGCAATCAGTTATGCTAAGTGAGAGCCCACATAATTTCCCTTTTGATCGGTACAGCATTATGGCCTCTTTGTTAACCACTGATTGCCATTCCCAATTAATTCAGCCGGACGTTTCGTTTATGACTAAGCGGTGTTGGAACCTCTTATATAGCTTAGCTGGACAAAGTCCGACGGACGCAAGCGCAAATAAATGACTGTTTTTGTGCAAGTCAGTCAGTGTGTGTTGATGGGGGCCTGCTATTCCTGTCAAAGTTAGCCTACGCACTGGGGGGGGGCATAAGTTCGGCCCTCGCCCTGTGCCACTACGAATACGAGTTCTGATAAATTTTGGGTACCGCGTTTCTTTGCTGTCATTCAACTGCCCTCATTAGATAGCACTATTTCGGGTCTTGTTATTAGTTGCCTCTGTACTTCAATTTACAGATTCGCGCGACACATGGCTCGTGTTTCCAAACAGTGGATATTCGGGGTAGATGGGGTTTCTCGGTTCATTGTCAGTCGGACCCGGGGTCTCATCAGGGTGATCTGGCACTGGTTTGGGGTCGCTTATATGATCCGTTCTACCAGAACATGGCAGCAGGTGCCGCCCGTAATACAGGTGGCATTGCACAAAATTTTTGGAAATGTACGATTAAGGTTTGGATTGGATGTAGGACACGGGGATACTAAAGCTTGGAAGTAGGACACGGGGATACTAAAGCGATTCCAGCCGGATGCAGGACCGTCTCAGCACCATGAACATCCTCTCCCAAAAACACCTTCAACAATTTCCATTAGGCCTAACTGTAGGACGCAGGAAAGTCCAACATGTGAAAATGCTCTGCCCTGCGACTGGCTTCAACTGCTGCTTCCCCAAATGCACACCGAGAATCTATCGCTGAGTTGTCACAGCCGCACTCGAATATTACAGCGAGGCTATTTTTATTCCGAGTGAGGGCTCTTTGGGGGCCGAAAGACAGGCTCCTTATGTGGAGTGGATTGTCAGTTTTATTTGGTAGTGCAGTGCCAAACGCTGAACATCCTTTTTGTCAGTTTCCTGTTTCTCATAGTCTATCTAACTAAGAGGCGTTCTGTTTGGTTGAGGTTGCAGACCGTGCCGAGGATCTGAGGATTTTTGCATATGCCAGTTTTAGCCTGCCTTTATTCGATAAGATTGGCTAGAGGTAGCAGTGTTTCACCATTCCTGAAACTGGAAGTTTACTCCCAACACATCTGGATTGCTGTTTTTTTTAGTTTTCTTCTGCTCTAAGCGACTTCTATCGCACAGTCTCCCCGTTTTTCTTAAACCTGCTATGCGTACGAGTGCGTTTATGTGGGGTTATTTACTCCCACTTGGGGTCTTGAAGGTAGAGCTATCCGTGTTATAATTGACAGCATTTTAGCTTTTTTCCGATCAAGGCTTAGGAAATGAGACACATTCCACCTGAGTTAGACGCTTTGGACTTCTGGTCAAGAAGTTGCGGATTTGATCCTCAGGTGTTGCGCCACCTGGTTGATGACGGTTAAGGAGCCAGAAGTGACCCTTCCATTCTTCCTTGTCTTTTTTCGATGATGATATTCTTCCTGTGTGACTAGCCGCCGTGCGGTTACTGGCAGGGCTCGAGAGTGAGCCCCAAGCCAGAATAGATCGAGTGAGTCCCGTAAGCGATTGGTGAGCTTTCATCAACGAACTCCTTCCACCGCCGACAGAAGATTTTTTCCTCCGTTGGCGAGACACGGGAATAGGAATTGCCCACATGTTCGGGGACCATCCTCTAATTTTCAGGGGGATTAGTGCTAGTGCTAAGGTTGGATTTAAGGCAAGCGTTAGATTTAAGGTTAGGGTTAAGGCTGGAAGTAAGTTAAGGGTCAAAGTGAAGGTTAGGGTAGTTTTAGGGTTAGGACACAGGAATAAATGTGCTTCTTGGAATATTGCATGGGGACTACGGCATTACGTAAGGGGGGCTCCTATTTCCCTCTTACCCATTCGTGTGCTTACCGGTTTTGATGAGACGTTCGATTTTGATCCTCCTTTCACTATTATGGGCACCTTGTGCTAATTTCCAGGGATATAAGGTTAGGGTTATGATTAAGTTCAGTGTCAGGGTTAAAGTTGAGATCAGGGCTAATGTTGGGGTTATGGCTGTGAATAAATAATATTAAACCCTCTCGAACTTTTCGATTTTATCCAACGTCTTTTTGTGGTTTAATTTTGTAGAAAATGTTGCTAACGTGCTATCGGAGGCACACATGAGAAAGAAGTAGGCAATACCAGAACCCGTGCCGATGTTTTCTTCCGTTTGACTGGAACCGGCTTATGAGATAGAATGACTAAGGTTGGCAACTAATACCATAACTATGCCTAATTTTTCAATAAAAAATGTGATGACTGAAGACCAATATTCAAGTCGAAGGCATTTAAAGTTCCGAAACGTCCCACGAAAAGGTTTCGATAGACCAGTCGTCGAGCATGCATTTATTTTCGATAGATCCTCGTTAGATCGAGTACGTTTATATGAGAACGGGGTACCAGAAAAACCTGTGAGTGATAAGAGAAATCAATTCGTGTTAATCTTTGCACCCAGTCGGGGCGTATGAATGGGGAGAATATGGTAGGACACAGTAAAAGCGTGCCACCCGAGGAGGAAGTCAAGAGGGTGCAAATAAGCGCATGCAGTCAAAAAACCTTTGGCCATGGTAAACACGGGGCTTGCACGAGCGCACAGTACCGGTTTCCTCAACCTGATACCCTGAACCAACAATGTGAGCGAGAATGGCGCTGTTTATGCTCCTAATTTCATTCTTTCTCTGCCATGCTGGGAGGTGCCCCGTATGATTTTGTAGATGCGCGGACTCGGGTGACCCACATGAAAGTTTGGCCATCGATTCCGACGAGGTCCACTGTGTGCTCTACAGGAGGGTGGTGACTTGCGCATAGATTAGTTTTAAGTGATATAACAATTCCCTTTCAGCTACCGCACTCTCTATTCCTTCAAACGCCTGGGTTCGATGTCAAGATAGAGTCAAGAATACCAGAGGATTGATCGGCGCAGGTTGCTGGCGCTGCGCGAACCTGTACCTAGGCGTGCCTCCACGCCCCTACGTTCGCCATTTGCTATAGGAACGCAACCCGAATAAGTCCTGCCGTGCCCTGATCTAGCCTCCGTGGCATCTACCACGCGGCCCATGCGACCAAACAGGGAGTCGAGGAGTAAATGCACATGTATAAGCATTTTTTTATTGCAGAAGAGGAGAGTAGCAGAATATCAGACTCGCACAGCAGCCTATGTCCGAGGATGGGTGGGTTTTCTAGAACATTATGAACCAATAAGTAACTGATTGGATCACTGCGGTCGATATGGCGTATCAGCAAGATTGAGGTTTCGGTCCGCGAACGGGGTCGGGAGGGGGGACATTACGACGCACTGACACCTTTTCGATCATTAAACCTAGCCAGTTTGGTCCTTGGTTTGCTATGCACTGCCGCACTGATTTGCGTCCTCCCGAGGGGGGAAGGGGGCTTGCAGATCCGTCCATCGAACAAACAATCTAGAACTCTAGACGCAATGACGAGCGTGATCTATGGCCATGGAGCCGACAAGTAGTGCGTCTAGCCTTCCAGATATTTTATAAAAGTAGGTTGACTCGACTCTTAGCCAAAAAAAACTTGGATGGTGCGCTGATTGAGGCTGCCGGCCTATCAATTGCTTGCTCGCGAAACCTGCAACCAGAATTAATTTTAACTGGCCCGCATATGCTCTTCCTAGCCGCATCTGCGCGAATTCTAAAGTCTTGTGGGGAAAAGACATAAACATAAGCCTTAAGGTTAGGATAAGAGCAATTTAGGTCTAGCACCTGTTACTGGCTTTTGTTTCTGATCCTGCTGGGCAGCAAACGCTCATGCACAAATCTATTTTGTTAAAAAACGCAAGGGCAAAATCCATCAACTCGTACTTACGCCTTTAGGAACCTCGCTCTTTTGTGTGCTTTGTTAGACACCGTCATCTGTCCGGAGCAGTTATCGCTGATGCTATGCATTCGTAAAGCGAATTGGTTGGGAGACGTTCAGATAAACTGGCCCGATTGTTTGTTCTGCATCCATAGACTTCCAAACTCTATGGTGGTGGGTGGCTTTTCGATAGCACCACTACCCTATATCGAAAGAAATCTCCGTTCTCCCTGTAGAGTTTAAGGAGTGTTCAACTTCGCAGTGCGGTAGCTAGCCTATCTCATTAAATGTTAACCAAAGTGCCGAAACGTGTTTTCGATTCGAATAGATTATTTAAGTAGGACTTTAATATTACTTGGCATGCAGCCTAATCCCCAGCTATTTTGGTCGCGTCGGAATGCCGGTTTTGTTAAATGAGCTTCCTTCCGCAGGCCATTAAAAACTACTCTTTGTAAAGAGGGCTTCTTAAATAGCATCAATTCTTCCTATTTATTTTCGATGCTTTTATTAATTCAAATATAAGTTATGGAACGAATGCATAAAAATATTCGATGCTCTCATATATTCCAATATATTTTACAGAAAACATGCATGAAAATATTCCTCATCGATTTTATTTGGGCGCATTTGGGTTTTTGAAAAAACCTTTTCAGTCCCGAATAATTTTGAATCCTATCGGTTGTTACACTTGCCTTCAGAATTTCTAAACTACTTTCCGTGTAAGGACAATCTTACGTTAAGAAGACGTCATATAGGGCCAATACAATTTTCCCGGTAATTTGGGCTACCTTGAATGCTTTACGAGCGCGATGCGTTATGAATGGAAATGTCACGGTGTTAAAAGGTCTCCTAATTAGAAACTCAAAAACGAAAAATACCTAGTCTTTTAGTTTAAATTTAAAAAAGACGTAATTTGCTACCAAAAAATGGGAAAAATCAGACTATTTAAGTATTCCATTGTTAACGAGCGTTCTGAAAAATAAGATCATTCAAAAGTCGAAATCTTGAAGTGACTGAAATATTTTGGAAGTATGCGGCACGCTGGTTAATATTACGAACCTGTTTGAGTTCGCATATCTATCCGGAAACAAATTTGATAATTTTGGTCAATATTGCATGATATAGCACATCTACTGTAAGTGGCTGGTGACACGAAATATTTTTTAAAGCCTCCTGTCGTAATTAGCACTGTGCTTTTTCTCTGATGAGTCAAGACGCCTTCCTCATGGGCTTCTCACAACCTTTATTTCCTCGTGTTCCACAATGCATAGGAACTAGAGCAAAGTTCGATTGAAGGATACGCAGTAGTGTTTTTATAGCATCAACTTTTAGTTTGTTTCAGCACTTTACAACATGCTTGCTCTTCCATTCTAGCACCTGCATTATGGATGAGCCGAAACCAAGCATGGCAGCATTGACGCAAGAGACATCGACCGCGTCAATTCTCCTAATTGAAGCTTTCTACGGCGGCTCCCATAAGCAACTGATGGATACTATTCAGCAGCTTCTATCGCAGGCTGGTGAGTACAGGCCGAGCACCGATTTTACCGTCTTCTCTCTGATTTTGACCACAAACTACTTCATCAAACTGACTGCGGAGCCACCGTCGTTATACTGCACCAGCTGACGATCTCTGATGCTGTTACCTGTTACTTCGTGAACTTACTTAGGATCTGTGTTGTCTTATTTTCTGAGCCGCTATTTTGATATGGTTGAATCCTAGTCATGAAAAAGTCCCTCATTGCAGTAGTCTTAAGCTCGAAACTTCTGTTCGTTCACCGGAATCATGGCTTTATTCGTCTGAGCTTTCGAATTCTTACTGGAGTTCATCGTCAGAGATAAAACAGCAACATAAACGAGTAACATTTATAGGGGAGGGCGGGGCCAATCAGACAGCAGTGGCGCCAGTCCGGAGGTGACTACGCAGGGCCCTGTATGCCAGCGCCAGATCGATAAATCGATTGACCGAGTTCTCATCGGAGGCCCAGGCTTCAATTAATTCTCGGCTTGTCTTGCATCTGGCATGGGCGTCTGACTGGCCCCCGCCCCTCCCCCCCCATAAATTTTACTCGTTTATGTTGCTGTTTTATCTCTGACGATGGACTCCAGTAAGAGTTCGAAAGCTCAGACGAATAAAGCCATGATTCCGGTGCACGAACAGCCTTCTTCTTCTTCACACCTGGAATGCGGACTTTCGCCTCCACTCGAAACTTCTCTCTTACAGGGTTGGGTGCGAAATGCAAGTGATGGGGAAAGCTCAGATGTTTGTGTTGTAACACTTCCTCCCACAAAATGGCACTGGCGCGCTCGCACCGGTGCCCTGGCTCTGGCAGCTCTGATTCCAAAACACGCTGGTCAGGGCTTTAACGTCGTCTTTACCAGCTCGGTCTTCAGCCTGCCCGAGCTCCTCGCCCTCCGACCGGATCTGCAGACTGCCCAGAAGTTACTCTACTTCCACGAGAATCAGATTTTCTACCCACTGCGTCGAGCCCGTACCGAAAAGGACTATCAGTATGGGTAAGACTTCCTAATTGTTGGTTACTCGGTGAAATTCCTTTACCTGACAGATAAACCATGGCTTTTGATGAGGTCCACCGTGTGCTCCTCAGCGGGGTGGGCACAGGGACGGTGACTTGCGCGTGAATTAGATTAAAATGGTAGTGGACTTGTGATGCATCTACAGCACTCTCCCCTCCCCATCTTGGTCCGGTGTCAAGATTAAGTCTAAAAGACCGGAGGCTGGAGAGGGCACAGGTTACTGGCACAACTGGAGCCGCCCCTAGGCGTGCCGCCAAACCTGACTCGGATCCCATCATAGATGGCATAGAGGCCACCTTAAGCAGACATAATTGCAGATCGACTCTCATTTAGCCAGTCGGTCACTCCACATAAACACACACTGGGCTGACTGCGAAGTCCGAGTTTGCCCACCAGTTGGCAACCTTCCAAGCCATGACTCGAAGCACACCATGATACCTTCATGTGCGTCAGCTTGTTGATAGTGAAGAATGTGCGCTTAGCTGTTGACCACTCTTTATTTCCATTCCCAGGCCCCGGCTAATGTCCGAGACGGTCATTTATTTGGTAAGGGTAATGAGCGCAGTGGCTGACATAACTAGGTGAGTTCGTCTGCGCGTGCCACATACACCGCCCGGCTCTCGGAACACAAAAAGTGGGATCTTATAAAAGGGGGGCGGAGGGTTAAAAACTCGGAAATCACATGTGTGTGAGGGCCAGAGGTGACGTGAAGGACCTACCTGGTATTAACTACCAGTGAAAGATATGTTTCGCCACTGAAATTGATGGATTTTTGCTCAGCTACATTTGGTCTGAACTTGAAAAATTTTCCCGGAGAGCGTGCTCCAAGTTCAAGCATTTATTTCCGAAAAAGTATACATCTTATGCTGAAAAGTTGGTCCTCTACTGGCACACTTAACCCAGCCATAGACCTACACGCCACCTACCAGGCGCTCCGTACAAGACTCGAGTCAGTTCAGACAGGACCAATAGGACAGGCAATAAAAGTCACACGGGTCCGACAGCCGACACCCGCGGAGAACAGAGGAAGCGCCGACCGGAAGTCACGTGACCGGCACGGCAGTCTCACTGACGCGCCCGCAACGCCGAAAGCACTACGCCTGAGCAGCAAAGACGGACCAGTCAGTCGTTTGGCGAGACGAAGATCGACATGCGCGCTGACCTAGCGCCAACTACCACAGCCGCGAAGAGGACACAAGTCACGTGAGCCCGCCATTGGTTGAAAGGCCAGAACCAACCGAAGGCCAAGCCAAAGTAAGCGCATGGTTATAACATGGGGCAGGCGGCGAGGCTGGACAAAGCAAAGGCAGCGCACCGCTCTGATGCTGGAGAGCATCCGAAACGTCGATATGATTACTATTTAGTCGATAAAGTTGGCTGTTTTCATCATCTACTTGGGAGGGGGGAGAGATGCTAAAGACGATATGCAACAATACCTCGAACATTCACGAGGTTAGGTTCAAGAAGCCGCTGCGAATCAGGAGGAATCGCAAAATCAAGAAAATAAGGAAATGGTTGACGAAAAATAGATTATAATATTGTCAAACTAGCGCATTTACAGTACGGTATGCTAATGTCACATCTCTAGTAATGCATTGGCTACTGTTTTATTTTTAACTCCCAGTAAGGTAAGACCAAGTAACGTATTGGAATGCAAACCTAATGACTGACGTTCTCTTTGCTATTGTCGGGAAGGTAGCCGAGGTAAACTTCGTAGTTCATGTAGCGAAAATACAGCTCAGCCAAATGAATAACACATTTACATCGAGGGTAGAGGTGTTCGATCGATTTCAAAGTATTTAAAGACTTACACAGAAATAAGTTGTAAAAATATACATGCTTAACTGCATGCAGTCCCCACGCCATCTCTGTCCTCTCCCTTCCCCTGGAACGGCTCTACCAAACACTCACTGCCGTCTATCAAACTGTTTCTTATCATTCTCCCCCTATGCACATTTCTCAGATAACCCACACAAACGGACGAACATGATCGATTTCATGTTTTAAATTTCTACTACGTTCCAACGTTTCCCTATAACTGTACTGTCCTGAAAAGAAGTTATCGAAAGCAGCGCGTATGCTCGCCAAGTCGTTTTTTGAATCTTTTAATGAGAATTTTCGTAGGTGCATCAAAAGCCTTTAATAAAAAAAAAACATGGGCAGGAATACTCACTAATTATGAAAATGACTACACAGCCTACTCGAGAAGTCGCAGTGCCTTGGAGTTCCCCTCTTCACACAGAGGAGATTTCCGCACCAAGGGCTTCTTTGGGTGAGGGTTCGTGCGAGAGGTTGATTTTCTGATCGAAGAATCAAGCTGATTTGGTCTGCTGATGCTATTTTCTTTTCCTAGTGGTGTAGAAGGTTCTGTTTGTTTCAATGACTGAATTCAGGCTATTTGTGTTTTCAGAGCAGTTCAAGAGAAGGATGCCTGCTGTGGGATTAGTCACTGTTAACTCTTTCCCCTCAATAGCATGTTGTCATGGTGCCTACCTCATCGCGCAAACCCGATAGAGTATGCATTCGCTGTTAGTACTAGCAGAATATTGATACTTGTTGCACTCAGTTCAAGTTAACATTTATTTACTATTACAAAATACAAAATTACCTACAGCAGTTTTTAATAATTACGCATGCATTAACGTCCAAAAGTGAATAAACTTTGCGAATTTAGTATCGTATCTTGTGAAGCTACAGTACAGATCTTTACATTAACTGAAAGTTTCTCATTGGAATGATAAGTTTTTAAAATTATTTGTTTGTACGCCAGTTTAAACAACAGGTACATTTTACTAACAGAATATTTCTCGACTATTTTACACCTAACAGTATGAACACCTATAAAATACTTCAAAAATTAAAAATTAGCACTTTTGCAGGGCATTTCAAGGATTTTACACCAAACCGCAAAAATAAACGTCCACCACCAAATTCGGCAATCATTTTTTAAGCGAACAAAGGATACGTCAAACCCAACCCTTACTCTATCCACTGTGCTCGTTAGGGTTAGCATTCGTTGCCGGGTTAGTAGGGTCAGACATTATATTTTGTTGGCCTTAGGAGGACCGAATTGTCGAGTCGAATGGCAACTTTCCAGGCGTCGACTGTTAGGACGCAACACTAGTTTTTAAAACGCATCAGTTTTACTTTGATAATGAAAGATCGCGCACAGAACCAGCCCCAGTCTTGCTTTCCCATCGAGGGTCCGGCTCAGGTTAGCTAGGAATGACATTGCGCCTGGTGGTCGGTGTGAAGTCAAGCCACCGGATCTCGCAAGCTGCACACGTTTCGGGGCAACAAACTGATGTGCGACTCTACTAACCCAGAAACTAATGCTAACCCTAGCGAAACCAATGGGATAACACGAGGATTAGGTTGACACGGTCACGTATTACACGCTGGCGTATCCCTTATTCCCCAGATTTGGGTCTTATACTGCGATTTTGCCAAAAAAACTTCTGGTAGGAACTTCCTCTTAGTAATTACTTCCACTGCCCTCGCGCATTTTCACTCACCGCATGGGCCTATTCGGTCACATGCGCATCCATGACAACGAACTCACCGCAATGTCGACAACACCGATACCCCATGCACACCCACCGCTCCTGCCCTTTTCATCGCCACTGCCACTACCACGAACGACAACCCCCTAACCCCTCCCGATTTCTCCTGCCCACACTGCGCCCACAACTTCACCTCACGCATTGGTCTGGTCGGTCACCTGCGAATCCATCGTACGGAGGCCGCTGAGCCAGTGCCTGGGCTCCGACATACAGTCGCCACGCCCGCCTCCACTGCCCTCACTGCTCCCGCACCTTTACACACCACATGGGCCTATTAGGTCACATGCACCCCCACGATAACCTGTGGCAAACCACCGTAGGCTATACCATAACATTGTGTCCCTTCTCCTCAGCCTCTGCATCTCTCATGATCACACGCAACACCACATAAAACATGCATATCTGATTGAGAGGAAAGTATAATCCTCGGTTCCTTCTCCATGTGACTCCCCTGCTGCATGTGTGATCTGAGCTTGAGAATATCACTGTGCGAACGTGCCTTGGCTTGAAAGGTTGCCAACTGACAATTACACACAGACCTCACAGTCAGTCTAATATGTGTTGTATGGAGTGGCTGACTGGCGGTCTGAGAGTCTGGCTGCAATGGCTCCTTCTCAATATGGCCTTTACGGCCCTCCCACTCTATGGGGTCAGAGCCAGGTGTGGTGGCACGCCCTAGGGGTGGCTCCGGCCACGCCAGCTACCTGCGTCCTCTTCCGCCTACGGTTTTCTTGACTCTGTGAAGACACTGGGCTCAGGTCGGGGAGGAGGAGAGAGTGCGGTAGCTGCAGCGCAAGGCTACTATCACTTAAAACTAATCCACGTGCAAGTCACTGTCGCTGCACCGCCATGGTGTGGAGCATACGGTGGACATAGTCAGACCAATAGATCGATCCGCTGTGTGTGCAACAGTTCTACAAGTCTGCGAAGTTTCATCCTCGCCTGCCTATCAGCATCTGCTTTCTGTTTGTGCACTTTGCTGAAGCCCACACCATTTGCTCAAGCCGCCTGCTCCTCCGTCACATGAACTTGAACCTTGTGGACCAGAAGCTATTACTCGATAGATGAACTGAGATGGAACTATAAGGCTTCCGACAGTACGCGTGACTCACACGTATAGCACACACGGATCGGGCGCCATACTTCTTAACGTTGTTTTTTTTACTGTGCACGCGAAGAGAAAGTAACTTTCTGTGTCTTTGGCCTGGTGCTGCATTGTTGGGTGATTTTCATCTCTTTTCTTTTCCACCTTCAAACTTACAAGTTCAGCGATGATGCCCATGTAAAAAGCTAAGACGTCAACTTCGGCAAAGGTGCGCCTTCGATTATTCCTCCTCAGGCTTTTGTACAAGCCCTTAGGCTCCCCAGGCCCAAGATGAAACCAAAATATGGTGTTCACAACTGCCACCTCGCGTTACAGCGGCGAAACAGAGACGTAGCTAATCGTTAGCCCCCTCCTTCTCTCACTCCTCAAGCTCTCGACAGAACCAGACGTCTGCACATCCTCAAGTCTCTCCCCACACTTACCATTTATTGGCTGTTTAAGCGTTTGCTCCTCTACCCTCCCTGATAATGAGTAATCGAAGGCGTATGTTTGCCGAACTTAACTGTTTAAACGAAATAATAACTCTTGGCCTCGAAATGCTTGAAGTTTCCTGACGAACGGTATCCAAATCTGTTTTCGGTTTGTCTTGGCACCGTTGTCGCAAACACTGGATTATTGAAAGTCCGGATTAAGTATAGATTGGTCACTTGGTTTAGCGTCATAAGATGTGCTGAAACCTCCCTCGAAGCCTGCAATCTGCTCACATCGGTGAGCTTCACGCCCATATGATTGCAAATACTTCCGATTGCAGTCCCCAGTGCCTGGGCCCAGAGCTTATCTCTGGAGCACGACTACAGTAGGATTGCTTAAATGCCCCCCTACCGCCCCCCACTCTCCACCCCTACAAGACAGGGGAATAGGAACTGCCCGTGATACAGGTGACTTTGTGGGTTAAGAGTGGTGTTAGGGGTAAGATACTGGTTTACAGTTACGCAAAGGGTTGGGCTAGCCGAATATTTACCTTTCTGACCACCTTTATTGTGTGCGGGCGTCCCTAATCCCATGTCCTGTTGTGGGAGGGGGCATATAAGCGATTCTGAGAGAGACTAAAAATGCGCAAACCTAGCCTCAAACTTTCAGTCCTCCCAATTTCAGGATGGGAATGTGGCTGGTTGATGGCGGAAAACAACATGCCAACGAAGTGTTCGGAATTGCCGTTTATAGTTTGCCACCACCGACCAGCCGTGCTCCAAGATCAGACGAGAAGGGACTTGATGATTGGTATTTGCTCAAAAGGGCTATTCACTGGAACTGCTGAACAAAACGGAATCATCTGTACGCAAGCTGAAACCGTCCCATGTCGTTGCACAGTTCAGAGTTTGAAAGCATACGTTCGAGATGTTAGAACTTTGAGATAGCAATCGGAAGTTCAACCTAATCAAATCGCATTGGCATTGTTTGTACTTGTCACGGCATTAATCATGCCTGGTGACGCTGGCTTGAATTTTGATGAGATATTTGGGGAATTTTTGATACGACAGTTCGATCGTCGATTAGGACGCTGTCCACTGTCAGCTCCACAACAGGCCAGGCACAGAGACGGTGACTTGCGTAGCAGTTGTCGCACTCTTCCCTCTCTTGTTCACCCACTTGGGCCTACTGGCAAAAAAGTTTCGAAAAGATCGGAGTGGGGGATGGAGCGCAGTGATTGACAAAGCTAACCCTCTCGTATACGCGTGCCACGTCCTTGCCGAGGGCTAATGGGGCTGAATGAACAAGTTTCTGTCCACTGTTCGATGAGTTTGGAAAAGGAAACGACTAGACCCCACCTGCAATCTGAAGAAACTGGCCGTCGTCGGTTACGGCCGATGAAGTGCAACGTCAGCCTCGCGCTTAATCTTTGGACCAACAACGTGTTGCAGCGTGCATCGATTGTGGGTGGACGGGGGACGAGTAGTGATCTGCGTTGAACTAAGTTTTGCAAAACATGGAAATAGGACCCTCCCCCAATTTTGGGAGACTTCAGCTAATTTTCAGGGAGATTTGGGGTAGGGTCGGGTTTCAGTTGATGTACGGGTTATGTACAGCACCAAGGAAGCCAGAAACCCACAGGCTCCTTTTTTGCTTTATGCTCGACGATGGAAAAGAGTGCAATGCGTGCCAGAATAATTATCATTTTTACACCGATGTCGAAGCTACAGGATTCTACGAAAGTCTGCGGTGAAACCGGCAATGAAGTCATGCCAGAGTTTTCGAGCCGCTATCCGCTATGGCTATCAAACACTTGGAGCCTTTATTACAGATGCCCACTATCAACTTCGTAAATTCAGAAGGAGTTAGAACAGCACATGCGATTTTGCAGGGACCGTATTCACCCGTAAAATCCCTATTACAACCGGTCCCGTATTGCACGAGCCTGGGGTTTTCGGCTTCCTTGGTGCTGTACGTAACCTACGGTTACCGTTTTGTTTAAGTTAAGGCCTAGAGTGATGAATGAGTACTATTAACCCTATCTCGAATTCGGTGCATGGCCATCGGTGTTACGGATAGAGAGAGAGAGAGAGAGAGAGAGAGAGAGAGAGAGAGAGAGAGAGAGAGAGAGAGAGAGAGAGAGAGAGAGAGAGAGAGAGAGAGAGAGAGAGAGAGAGAGAGAGAGAGAGAGAGAGAGAGAGAGAGAGAGAGAGAGAGAGAGAGAGAGAGAGAGAGAGTAGAGAGAGAGAGAGAGAGAGAGAGAGAGAGAGAGAGAGAGAGAGAGAGAGAGAGAGAGAGAGAGAGAGAGAGAGAGAGAGAGAGAGAGAGAGAGAGAGAGAAAGCGATTGCTAGCCCTGCATCTTACCGTGTTTTCGGTGACAATCTTCTATGCAAGTCCAATGAACAAACCCAAACCTCTGTCACAGGATCGATGCTGAGAATGGATTTTACGGGTGGGACAAAAGGTGACGATAGACCAAGGACTCTGGGAAAGAAATATTAAAAACAGCAAAGTATCCCGTTAGGCTGTTTACCTACTCCAGAAAACTCTAATGAAGAGATCGCGCAAATCAAAAGGTGTTGTGTAAATGGGCTGAAAACATGGAAGCAGAAGGTATCGCTAAGTAGAAAGCAACTGCTAAAATCTTAAGTACTAACGCTAACCCAAATCCCTAATCCCTAACCCTAGAGATAAGCGGTCATCCTAACCCAAGGCTTTAATGCTAACGTTAAACCCCCTAAACCATAACGATAACGTATTAGCTCTAACGCTAAGCCCTAACCGTTAGGCCTCACCCTGACCATGAAACTTGATTCCTAACCTTGAGTCTTAGCTCTAAACATGAATCCTTAACTCCATCAGCTAACCTTAGCCCTAACTCCTAAACGAATTCCCACCCATGTATTAGCTCTCCTGGCCGTAAACTTCAACCGAAATTTACCGACTTAATAGACACAATCCTAAATTAATCTAGGTCACATAACAGGCTGTTTGAGCAAAGGAGCGCCGCAGCAATTTGTTTATTATTATGAGCATTCAAACGCCTGCAGGAGTCCATCGTTAGAGATAGCAGCAACAACAAAAAGGCGACACTGTGTGAGAACGCTCTTCAAACGGATTCCGACCCGTTGTGGCAAGCCGGAGGAAAAAGTACGTGGTTCCTCGAAGCCTGGTCCATGGATGTTTCCATTTGGCACCAGCGTACAGAGTCCTGCGCAATCACCTCCAGACTTCAGTCGGTGTTCATTGAGCGGTTTGTACCCCCTATAAATGTCGTGTTTTTTTGTCGCTGCTGCTATCTCCGACGATGGACTTCTGCAGGTGTTTGAAAGCTCAGAATAAGCTAATCGTTCCGGGGCTCGAACAAACTTCTTTGCTCATGCACTCTCCTGGCACGCGAACCTTCGCATTCATTCGTGAACAGGCTGTCTCACATAAATAAAGTCATTGGACTTCCATAGTAGATCTTCAATGTATGTTGTATTGATCGGTGTTTCCTAATGATTACAATCACACTTTATGGAAAGACTGTACAAGAAATCATTTTTCATTCTCATTTTGTGGGAATTCGCATCTTTTTCAGCTTTCGTACTTGAAAAAGGGTGTATGTCAGCTTTGAAACAATTAACTAATTTTTTTGTATTTTTGGCACGACCCACGTTGTCACGTGTTGTTAGAGTGTCCAGAGCATGGGGTGTGCATGTTTGTTTTTCGCATTAAAATTTCACTTAACCATGCACATCCCTAAAACGAAATCTGGTGGTCACAGAATGAAGATGGGTCGCGTCAGCTGACCAGCATTAACACATTCGAGAATAGAGGGCTATAAAGTTCATCTGTAATTTTATCATTAAAAAACCAGGAGTCATTTTTTACATACTTTCCTGTAAGCAACAGATTTGTGAAAAATTCACCCTACCTAAGGGATGTTCCTTTGCTTCCTAATTGAATCTCCATTTGGTTGAAAAAATGCACACCGCATAGACACCAATTCACCCTATCAAAAATTTACCCCGGCTTGCATTGTATGCTAACGAGCATTTGAGGCCCACCTATACGATCTTGTCAATTTACAACCCCTGCAACTATTTCCGTCAGAACTGTCTCATGCATTTCCGCAGCTGCTGTATGTTAACGAAATAAGCCCTGCTTACTCTCACTTTCCAGCTACAACCAAATCTTATCGTGTCTGGTGGCGGATCGAATTTTCTTCAATTCCGCTCACAACATGCGTTCCTTTTTGGACGGTGTGCCTGCCTTCCTCACCGCCGGACTCCCCACACCCCCGAGCCCGCGCGTGCCCGACGGACACCGCCTGGTCCGAGAGGTCCTTTCACCCAAGTCCAGCGTCCTCTACTACCTGGTTGACGTGCCGCCTCTGGTAGAGCTGTCAAACTCCGAGCGAGCAGATTTCAGCTTCAGGGAGGCGGTTGTTTGGCAGGTCGAACGAATCCGAGCGCGCGGGGACCGGAAATTGAAGATTCTCTGGAACCATAGGTTCATTTTGGCTTTTTTTATACAGCGAGATCTTGCTGCTTTTGGAATAGAAGAAAACGTCTCTGTGATCCCTTTGCACATTTTTATGCTATGCCTACTGCTCTAACCTATTTAAGGTTACATTTTGACATCAAATTTTGCTCTTGACGTTGGTAACGATGACATATATGCCCCCCTAAACAGATCATGAGAATGGCAGCCGCTCGGAATATGTGTCTTTGCGCCAAACTCCAGAGGAAATAGTGTTAAGTTTAGGGTTAGATTTCAAGATGGCGTTGAGGTAAGTTAGAGTTAAGTTTTGGATAAAAGTTAGGCTTATTACCTCTGACTTAGGGTTCAGAGCTGGGTTAGGTTTTACATTCGGGCTACGCGTTGGGTGCGCTATGCACAGGACGGGGCGTTCCTTCTCCCGTGTCCTGTTTATGGGGGCATATGAGTAATTCTTACCTTGTATTTAAGGTTCAATCTACCTGGTCCAAATGGGTGTGCAGTACGTACATACTAAACCTCCATGAAGCAGGCTGCTACCCGATTATCCAGTTGTAGGCCGTCTGCACGAAGTGCTTCTGTTTGTGGAGCCGTTGACGACCTAAAGACGGACAACTTGGACAAGCTGCAGCGTTGGTGTGAACACTTGCAAAACCTTATCAGTTTTAATAGCAAACCCTGCTACCTTCGCTCACCTCTGTGGCAGAATCGTATGCTTGTCTTGCCAATGCAGTCTCATTTAAACCCTTACTCAGAGATAGATTGCCCATGATATATGCGGACTAGATAAGGCTACCGAAAAGGACGGCATTTGCACCGAAATACACTAATATTGTTTATCATGGCGCTTTGGAGCCCTCGCTCTATGAGATACTCGAATAAAGCTACGGATAGGAGTCCGCTCCTGATGGCTAGGGCTCAGGTATCCTTGTGTCGCGTTTACAGCTGGTTCCTTCCTGTTTTGAGGTCGGATGAAATTGGCGTTGGAATTGTTTACATGCCCCTCCCCGAGCAAGAGGAACGCTCCATCCCCCACCCTTCCCCTACGTCCTACAGGAAGAGTAAATACGCCGATAACCCAAACCTGAACTCTAATCCTCATGTTAATCCTAACCTTAACCCCAGCATTAATTTCTATGAAATCAACCACAAAACATCCGGTATTACGGAGTTTTCGGTTCGTATTTTCCGTGCGCATATAGGTATTCCTTAAGGAAATCGGTTTCGAAAACATTTTCCGCCTTTTTGTAAAGCTTAATAATCTTATCTTTTGGGTTAATTCAAGCCCGTTTTTCTGGGATTTCTGAGCGTGTTTTCTCCACGTACTGAGAGTTTGTTTCCGATTCCAAAGGGACCTGATGAGGAACTGGTCGCATTCATTCGGCATTTTCAAATTACCTGCCTCAAGATAAAAAACTGGCACCTCGTTAAGATTTTGCCGGGGTGCCTCCTAGGTACTTTTCCACTACAGAGGATTAAAAGGCAGTGGGTGTAGCAACCGTCGCTTAGCTACCAAAAGTAGCCAACCCGATTTAGGCATGCCGACGGTTACCATCACGTGATGTATTGTTATTCGTTTGACGCGGAAAATGACGGCGCTGGGTTACACCCACAAGCGTGGATAACTTGTGCGGAGGCGCATGCCAGAATCCAAAGTAGACCACGTACTAATGAAACCTCGCATGACGGGCTTCGTCTAAAGGTTTTTGCGCCAAGGAATAAATTTGACATGTTCCTTATTCGTCGACTATCAAACTGCGGTAGGAAAGGGTGTGTTCGCGATGCTTTCCTCGGTGGGTGTGTGTATGCGTGTGTCTGACGCTTTGTGCCCCTTAAACGGGCCACGTGGTAGATGCGTTGGACCAACACGGAGGTCACACCAGGGCACGGCAGGCGTTATTAGGGTTGCCATCCCATAACAAATGCCTAACATGGGGGGTGTGGTGGCACTCCTAGGGGCCACAGCCGCGCCAGCCACCTGCGCTCTCTTCCATCTCCGGTCTTCTTGACTTTGTCTTGACACCTGGGAATAGGTGAGGGAGGAGGAGAGAGTGCGGTAGCTGCAGCGCAAGGCTACCATCACTTAAAACGAATCCACGCGCAAGTCACCGTCTCTGCACCACCATGGTATGGAGCAAACGGTGGACATCATCGGACTACGACGGTCGAACGGTCGTGTCTGACGCCTACACCAGACCACGCCGTTGGCCCAGTGTGTTGTGCGTTGTGTGGCTGACCAGTGGACTGGGAATCAGACGGCGATGGCTCCTCCATATCCCCTGGTTTAGTGAATCCCTGGTGTGTGCGTTCCGGGGCCAGGTCGTGCCGTGGCGCGCGAAGATGGGTACGCCGATCTGTCAGCCAATGCGCCCACTCTCACATCAGACGACTGACAGGCTCGGACGGTGGTCTGATTATGGGGATGGGAAGAGAGCAAGGCCGACGGTTCAGCACATTTTCCTCACTATAAACAATCTGACGCGCTTGAAATTATCACGTGTCGCCAAAAGCCATGGCTTGGAAGGTCGCCAACTGATGGGAAAACTCGGACTGCGTGGGCGGCCCAGTGTGTGCGTTTGTGCGCCATGGACGACTGGAGGACTGAGAGTCAGACTGCAATGGTTGCTTCTTAATGTGGCCTTTATGGCACTACCACTCAGTTTGAATCTGAGCCACCCCTCTCTTCATTTGTAGTGTTCTTATTTGGAGTAGGACCACAGTGCGTGGACCTGCGCCCTCTCCTATCGCCGGTTTTCTTGACTCTGTCTTGACACCGGGTCCAGGTGGGGGAGTAGAACAGAGAGTGAGGTAAATGCCTCGCAAGTCTACTATCACTATAATTCAGCGCTAGTCACCGTCCCTGCACAGCATACGCTGGAAATCGTTGAACATGACGGTCGAACTAGCGTGTATGTGGAGTGTAGGGGTACTAGTTGGCGGGTAGCACCACACAGTATTTTGTTGCTCCATTTGCTCCTGTGGCTGCCTCTAACTGGTACCCAACTCCCACCTGTGGCTATTTGTAGCTTGGTTCTTCCCAGCGGCCACACCCGGACCACCGTCACGACTGGCGTGCTAAACCAGGTGAGGGTCTCCGGTGTTGTGTGTGCCTCCACACCCAGTACGCCTGACTCCCGAATTGCCCACCTCCCCTCTCAAAAAGTCCTACGGTGGGGGCGACATCAACCCCGTGGGCGGCTCAGGCTAACTCGGGTCGCTCTCCCATTAAAACAAAACCGTGACCCATAGTGGAGATCGGAAGCCGTCTGGGATGTCCGAGCAGCCCTATTTAGGGACAGCACTGCTTGCCTCCTCGCGGAGGAAGGGGCTAGAAAAGTTGCCCTTAACAAATGCTGGTTATCACGTCTTCTGCAGCCGGCCGCGGCTCGCAGATCGCAAAATACGCGGTCGTAAAACTCAAAGAAGCAACAATACCTTCCGTCCTCATCCACCGCACCATACCTTCCGGGCTGCTCGAGTGATGCCGCTCACACTAGCCGCCTGGAATGTTCGTTCCCTTTTAGAAAATCCTAGGAGCAACCGGCCGGAACGGAGGACGGCGCTAGTCGCTCGGGAACTGGCGCGGTACAAGGTGGGCATTGCTGCTCTCAGCGAGACCCGATTCTCTGAGCACGGTCAGCTGGAGGAGGTGGGTGCCGGCTACACCTTCTTCTGGAGTGACCGGTCAAAGGCAGCGCGACGTGACGCTGGTGTCGCCTTTACCATCTGTAACGACATCGTGGGACGTCTGCCATGTGTGCCGCAGGGTATCATTGATCACCTGATGAGCCTTCGCCTGCCTCTTCGCGGAGACAAGTTCGCCACCATCATCAGCGCCTACGCTCCCCGAATAACGAACTCTGATGCCGTGAAGGATAAATTCTACGAGGACCTGCACGACCCTGCTGGCGATTGTGCCGAAGGCGGACAAACTTTAATTGTCCTTGGCGACTTCAACGCCCGCGGCTGGTCAGACCACGCTGCCTGGCAGGGAGTGCTGGGTCCCCACGGTCTCGGTAGCTGTAACGATAACAGCCTCCTTCTTTTGCGAACGTGTGCGAACACTGTTAAGTTTAAATAGTTTTAAAACACTTACAGGAGCCCTATGACGCCGCTTTCAGTACAGATTGGGTGCATTCTCGATCTTGGGGGCTGATATGAGCTGATAGGACTTCTAAAATCAGTTCTGTTTAGTCCCCTTTAGGACGTAGTGTTTCACCCCAATATGCAGCCAATGTCTTTATTTGCTTCATTTTTCATTTCCGGATCGGGTCGGTGTATGGTGGACTGAGGACAGCAAAGAGGATAGAATTTAAAATTGAAATAGCCTTGGTTTTGTCGGTAATACGTTCAAATTATCGACTGCTTGTCACGATGTTTTACGTTTGCAGGGACTCCGGGTCGGAACTCCAATGCGAGAAGCATGTGCACTTGTCCTGCATCCAGGTTACCAAACACTCACGTGACTGTGCTCGAAACTGATAGAGCAGTGAGCTCAGGGACTCAGCTCTTGAGCGAGACTATAGACGCCTACCGAAGTGTGACCGCGGTACAGCACGCGGTGTCGTGCAGCCGGGTGCTGAGTTTAATGCGAAAGTATCCTCTATGTCCATGGATGCGTCTTGTGGGACCCCACATCCGCTCGTCTGTAAAACGCAATCTAATTCAGATGTTGCGATCCATTTGACAGACAAGAATGATAACTGACATCATGCATGTGGCGCACTTGCTGTTTTTTTTCGTTCTGCCTCCTCACGATTTCGTTCAGAAGAATGAAAGGAGAGTCGCTGTGATTGTCTCATCCACATATTCTCTATGTCGTTATCCCCTTAGCTATCATTAACTGATATAAATGCGCATTAGGTGCACGGACGGTGACTTGCACGGGGATTAATTTATAGTGATCGTAGGCTTGCACTATATCTACCACACTCTCCTGCATCACCTACCTGAGCCCGGTAGCAAAACAAATTCAGGAAAACCGGAGGTGGGATTGGGTGCAAAGGCAGTTAAGGCTACCCATCCGGTCTAAGCGTGCCACACACCCGATGAACCAAGTTTTCATCGGAACCCGAAAGGGGCGACTGGTATCCCAACTCAGTGGGAGTTTCATAGAGACCGTATTAAGACGAACCCATTGCAGCCTATCTCTTCGTCTTAAAGGAAGGATCGAGTTAGCCTGCCAGTTGACAGCCTTCTAATCGTGCCTGCTTGTTTAGATTGAGGAATATGCGCTGAGCGTCGTGGGCACACAGGTCCCAAAGTTGATCTCTCTCTCCTCTGTCTCCCAGACATCAGTACACTGTCCAAGCTGGTCAGCTATCTGATGAGGAGATTGGGCGCAAGTAACTGACATATTTAAATGGCCTGTCTACGCGGGCCACACATGACTTTGACCCATGCACAGTACGCCAGGTTTTTAAACATAAAGGAGGTGGGCGGCTCCAACCTCATATTCGTGAAGTGCCATAGAAGCCACATTAGGAAGGAACCAATGGGTCTGATTCTCGGTTCACCAGTCGATCGCACAAAAACAAACAGGGCCGACTTTGATATCGTCCGTGGTCATATTTCAATTTTCAAACAGCACTGGATTGAGCTAGTCACACAGAGCCGAGAGGAATGGTGTATATATGTGTATTTCACACTAATGACTCTTCATCTAGCCTGTTTAGTGTTCCCTAATTCCATACTTCATTCGAAAACATGCCATCTTTTCCTTTCCTTAAGCTACCAACGATCGGAAATGTCTACTTTTTGCATTCAGTGTCCTTCGGATAACCGTGAAAATTACAATTTTGTACAATTTAAGGTCTTCTCTTGTCACATGGCCGGCAGGCACTGTAACTCGTTAATCATCTACTGCACTGTTTAATTATCGCTCTAGATACGAAAGGTTGCTGGTTCTGAAGGAACGTAACCTCGGCTTTAGAGCGAAAATTGTTTCAGCCATCCGTGTCCATCATTAATCTAAAAGTTTTCTGATTAAGCATGGTGTAATTCTTCCTCTGATTTTCTATTCGTGCATAAATTTAGTCTTCTTTTCCATAATGAATATTCCAAAATGTCGTTTTTTACGTTTACTTTGTAGGATATTGCGTCCTCTGGAAGAGTTTTGGTTTTGCTGGATACGCGATTAGGAATTCGTTAATATGCTCGGATTAGCATACACATAGTCCGTTAATGCTGCCTATAGAGTATGCTACGGTGTCTGGATCTATTTTCCTGATTTCGAAGTTTTATAAAGTGGAATAAGGAGAAGTAACAAATTTTAATCTCTGAGGATCTGCACACCCGGAGCTTGGAGACGTCTGACTTAAGTTACTAAACTGGTTTTACATAAGTACGTAAAGAATTTTTCACTGATATTTCAGGAGGCATAGTTTTCTACAAAACAGGAAACTGAATCATCTAAGGCTTTAGAGAGCAGTCGTCACGTGACCTTGGCCGAGGGCTAAACCTCCGACGGATCCGCGCACCTATCTGCCACCCTCCCCCCCCTCACCATCTATCGCGCGTTGCACTTTTACTTCACTAGGACGGATCCCGTTTGCAGACGATAACACTTGCGGCCAGATGCTATTAAAATCTCAAATTTACTGCTTTTTGTCCATCGCTGATTCTGTGCTCTTGCAGACGTCCGAAGGCTCAGATACCTGAAATGAGGGCGCCCGCGATCAAGGTATCCTATTCAGCTTCACCTTAACTGGTGAAACCTTTACCGTTGCATATGCAGAGAGCCCTTTTTATCGTGCTTTCGGGATAAATCTGCCAGTGTGCGACCATAAACTAGTCATCTTCAGCTTTATTGGTACAGTTTTTATTTCTAAACGAGCCAGTCGTTTTCAGATATACTTAGTAGCTACTGTACTGTCAGCCATTGTCTTAACCATCATCGGTCTTTCAGCTTTCACAGCCCCTTTTCCATTGCAAATTTTTAAACCATTGTACTGAAATTTTTATAAAAGACGTGTCAAAATAACCTTTTTCACCGCTCAGTTAGTGACTTCTTACTTTATTTGTTTTTGCTTGGCATCGTAATGCTCCAATTTGCCCGCTTACACTTAGATGGGACTACGACAAAAATCCCACCGACTTCTTCAAGGCTATCTTCGCACTGGCGGACCTTCCAACAGAGTCAAAACTGTTTGAAGATGGCGATCAGGTTTTGCGTCCCTCCGCTAAACGGGATGCTCCTTCAAGCGCCACCTATGAAGTTCCATCAGGGTCCCATGTGGAGCCACCCAACTTCCTCATCTCTGTGCTAGGTGGGCGCACCCAGGACACGCCAGCGATATTTTCCAATGTGGAGGCAATACTGCGTTCCAGGGGCTGTGTGGCGGCCTGGGGCTTTGTCCCCTCTCGGCTGGATTACTGGCGCGAGTTAGCTGATTGTGACGTGGTCGTCTCCACTGCAAATCATGAGTTCTTTGGCGTCTCCGTGGTGGAGGCGGTGTCGGTGGGTTGTGTCCCCCTCTGTCCCAACCGACTCTCCTATCCGGAGCTCTTGGCGTCGCAGCACAAGGCGCAATTAGAGGACGGTTGTCTCTACGCGACACTGGCTCAGTTGCAAAAACGTCTGCGACGTTGGGCCGCGCGACCGACAAAGTTACGAGAAGTGGCAGCCAACGCTCTGATGCAGCTCTTCTCTTCATCAAGTTCTTCCACAGAGCATCCCTGGCTGCGACCTGAAGTTCTTCCAGGCCTTTCTGAAGAACTGAGACAATGCTATTTGCGTATATTTGGTTTAAATAAAGAATAGTCTTCAGACTATTCAGTTGAAACAGCTATTACAATCTCCCTTGTTTTAACCAATGACTTTCCTCCCATTTTTCACTTTCGGTAAGTCGAGAGATCTTAGCAGAAACTGCGAGATACAATAGAACATCCATATTCTGTCGTTTCATAAGGCCACACTGTGTTCTTACTGGCTTTGAATATTCTGGATCACAGCTACATAAGCATAATAGAGCTATAAGATTAACATGATGTCAAGGTCTATGACAAACTGACCCAATGTTCAAAAATATTTTGCCTTTCTGACTTTGAGTTTGCGTATGGTAGGAGGATACTGGTTTCGGGCAAGTAAAAATGTCCTTTCCCATCTACTTGCCTGTTGTAAGTAATATGTTTCGAGTCAACCAAGGCCAAGTCCTCAAAAATAATAGTGAAGCTGATCTGTTTTTCCTGCACACGATTTAAATCACGTACGATTATCAGTGTTGAATATCTTAGAGCTGTGGACGATTGCTCGTTTTGGCTGCAAGATTATACTGGTATCTAGTTAGTTGGCCTTCCAGTCCCTGTGACCGCCCTTAAAGACGGTCATAAGCTTTGTCTTCCATCCAATTAATAGACAACAGTCTCCCTGTGATGTGCACAACATCATTATTGTAGGTGTCACTACTTGGGACTAAAATGTATATTCTTATGGAATGTGTCGTTTTGTTTCTGGCACGACCTCTCAGGACTCAAGTAGTAAGTGACTCATAAAATATTTCCTTGAATACCATTGAGGCTCACAGGGCAAGTGGAGTAAATTCAACTCATAAGTAGTGCTGAAAGAGTATGCCAAATACTGAAGGGCGCGTCCTGATTATCAGTAGCCGGAACCTGTATGTTATTGTCGTACTTCCCTCAAGGTTCCCTTGTTTACCTAGACGTAATAATTATGATTATACTTATAATTATACTAATTATTAATAATTATAAGAACTGTATTTAATGCCATTCTATGCGCAATATCGAAAAAAATAAGCAGTATAGATCGAGCAGAGTCAGTGCCATTTTCCTCAAGCTGATTTCTGGCAAAAGACCACTGAGCTTCGGTTTAAAGATGAGGTTGTTCTCGTGGTACCCCTCTGTAGTGAGACTCATTTGGTCTGGTCAGCCCCAATATTTTGGCCATCCATGACAGTGCAAAAACTCACGCAGCCGGGAAATAGGTGCCACAAACAGTGACCAAACTACTGATCACCCAAATTTGCTTTAGTATCTGAACGTGTTCGTCTGCTGTGTTAGTGGTCGGTCTAGCCTCTACGTGACTCGCAAGACGATTGAAAATTGCTCTTAGTCATTAAACTGGCCATAAAAGCTACGAACAGCGCTGGCGAACTTGCTTTGTTATGCTCAAACTGCTCGCGGTAACCATGGCACTAGTAGACAATTTTGCATCGAATTTTTACTCATGTAGCCTGGATGGCCATAAATTTGTTGAAAGAGCTCAGTATTCCACACTAGGACGGGCTTATTATCGGTTAGAACCCAGTCTTCTAATTAATAAGCTTTCGATAGTACGTAATTGGGACAAAGAGCGACTCTATTGTGATATCGTCTGTAATAATACTTTACTATGAAGGTTAGCTAGCCTTACTGAGCTTCTCGAATACATGTACGAACAAAAACTCCGTCGTTAAGATCTCGGTGGAACGATGTTCTAAAGCAGGGGTCGGCAAACTTTTCGAACTTCTAGGCCATTTCGGGAGGTCAAGAAGGCACACTAGGCCAGAACAAACAAGGTATCCAAGGAAATGTTTATTATTCAAAAATACAGTACGATCAATGGGAAGCATAATGTTGCATGCTCTTAGGGACAGATACAATATCAGGTTCTAATGATGAGGAGTTCAGCAACAGAATGTCATTAAGGCGATTGTCAGTGAGCTGAGAGCACAGCTTGTTCTTACAAAACTTCATTTTGGAGAACAGCTGCTCGCAGGAATAAGTACTGCCAAACATTGCGATCGCACGCTTGGCACGGACTAAAAACATTGGTAACGGAGCATGTGGCAGCTGACGGTAGAAGTCAATGAGAGTAGTACAAGAAGTAAACTTGGACAAGAGAACGTCCGAAGCCTGCAGCTCAATCAACTCCAAGTGCACATCAAAGGGGGTGTCGTCAAAGGGAAATTCAAAAGGAGTGCTGAAAATCTTGAACTCTTGCAGAATGAGAACGCACATCAGGGAAGCGCGAAGAGAATTCATTCCGCAGGGTTGACAGAACGCTGATGCATTCTTTGGTGTCAACGAGGGCTGCATCACACTGGGCGAGGTGCGGGAAATGGACATAGTCGCCCTTATTTAATTAGACCGGATCCTAGGGGGGGAGCGATAGGCCGGACTGGAATACTAGCTAGGCCTTATCTGGCCTTAAGGGCCGGAGTTTGCCGACCACTGTTCTAAAGGAATAACACGCTGTTCCAAATAGTCACGGATATTATTGACTGTTCACCAGTCGTGGTGGAAAGTTCGACGTATATTCCAAGGGGCAGAAAGGGGCTTAGTTTGTAAGCAGCGGGTTTTGAATGTGGAAGGGTACTCAAAGGCCCATGCCTATTTCCCTCAATAAATTGAATTGAATTGAATTGAACCGCCATTTTTGTTTGCTCTCCATTCAGGAGGAAATTTTGTCTAACCGTATACTCCTCTACCTATTTTTCTTTGATATCCTGATCTTGTTACGCAAATTTGTTCGTTTAAACTATGGTTATGAGGTCATCTCTATAGTGCGCTAGCATTTTTTGAATGCACATAAACTGAAAAATTTACCAAATAATTTCCATGAATCCAGCTGTTGCACTTTTGGCCAATATGTCGGATTTGTGATCCTCCCGTGCTCAATTCATCATGTTTTTATCAAAACCTGCGCAGCGGAAAAACACCGCTGCGGTTGGCAAATCGGCTTGAAGTGTCAGCCGAAAGATAAACTGTCTATTCCAGGCTTCCTGTCAACAAATTGTCGTTCGATATTCAACAAAACTCATGATATGGAGTAACTTTTGTTGAAAAAGAACACAGTAAGGCTGAAGTGATTTGTCTTCAAGAGACATGGTTAAAATAGTGACATTGATGCATAAATAATTAGCCCCCCATCTTTCTGCAGCTTTCGAGCTGATCGAAAATTTTCATCCTGCAGTAGAGGCCGTGGGGTGGCTATTTTGGTTAACAAGGATTGGTGTATTAACAGTAAGTTCTTATTTCAGTACTCAGAAGCTTTGATAGACGTTATCGCTGTCATATATCAGCTCTGATTGTTAAATACATTTAAAAGCATTATATTTGTTAGTATCTATATTTCCCCCTCTAACTGTGAAGGTGCGTTTACCCGTTTTTTGACTTTCTTTCACAAAAACTTAATTTATTTTCCTGCGATCATCTTATTCTCTTACGTGGCGACTTTAATCGTGTGAAAATATGTCCGTGTACTTTGTTAGGCTTTGATGACATTGTTCCTTCAATACTCGCGCTAATGCCCCTCTTGATCACGTTTTGACCAACCAACCTAAGTTTTTCCTTGTTAATAACAGAGCTTTATTGTCCGGTTCCGATCCTTCTGTATTATTAGGCCTTCCAAAAATTTATTCAGATTCTACGCGTGCACTACTACTCAAACCCGAAAGGAAAATTAAGGTTCACGACACGTCCCACGGAAAACATTTGCCTTCTCCAGACTTCTATGTCGTACGCTATCTCCGTCTTCCTCAGTCAATCCAATGTCGAGTCGTGCTCCAGCTTCCTTACAATATTTTTAAAAGAACATTTTTAATATTTGTTGGCCTCTTGATACCGTTATGGTCTGTCCCGACATAATTTCTTTTCCCTATATACATTTTTATGACGTAAAAAAGAACTACTCTACAGGCTAGGCCTCCATGGCAGTCTAAAGGATGTTTACGTCTTAATAAAATGTAAGCTTTCCAGACTAAATGATTTGTTTGTTAGTCAGATTATTGCCTCTCCGTCCACACCTGCTTTTCAGTTTTCCCATGCTGAACTCTGGAGGAATCTTAAGCGTTTCACTGGTCAATGTGGTAAACTTGCACATGTTGATGCTGATTTCGACTCTAAAAATGAATATTTTCTCCATACTTCTACTGACTCAAATCTCCCGTTCAACAACCTTTCGCTTCTACCAAGCGTTTTTCTAGTGTGTCAGTGGCAACCGTAGAGGAACACCTGAAAATGGTCCATGGTTCAACTGCTGCTGGACCGGATGATGTCCCACCATTTATTCTAAAATATTGCTTTTTTCTCTGCTGTTGGTGTTTCTTATACTGTTTTAGTGGATTTGAGAACAAAACGGCACTTCACAGCATTCAAAAATTTTCTGGGTGAATTATTGATGATGTAACCTATCCCATCCATTCTGAGCTGATTGCCATGAAGTCTTCCCATCCGATACGCCGAGGCTTTCGTCATATAGCTTGCCGTACAGCGGCATATCAGCGCTCTGTTTTGCTATTTTAGCACGCTACCCTTCGTGTTAAGATACTGAAATACAGAAGCTGAGATTGGAACTGTCGCTCCTCTAGATGTCCATTTTTGAATCTGATTCTTGCATAGTATGTTATATTATCCTATTCTCTTAGTGAATGAAGCCATTTATTTTTTTTGCTAAAAATTTTGAATGATAATTCAAAATAAAGCGTATTCCTCTCTCTCTTTCTCTTTCTCTCAAGAGTCACGGACATTATTGACCGTTCGCCAGTCGTGGTTTAAAGTTCAACGTATATTCGAATGGGCAGAATTGGGGTTTAGTTTTTCATATCTTCCTGAGTCTTTTGATCTCTTGTTTGGAGCATTTTTATTTTTCAATCCTCTGTTGTAGCCAGGAGATTGTGCTTTTTATATATGGATTCTTTTTCGGTCAGCTCACTTGCAGTCGGACATGCAATGTCTCTTGCATTCTAACGCATAAAACTTGTTTGGTTGTTGTAGGTATCAGAGGGGGTCTCAAAAGGGTTCTATGTGATATAAGAGACATAAATTTCATAATACCATGGTACGCAAAATGATTGAATAACTGGTCTGCATAGTACGATTGTGTTTCGAGCAACTGAGCCAAATATGAGACATGATAAGTTTTACAGCTTCCTTAGGAAGTCTCGCACTTTGTTTGGAAATGCGTAGAGGAACACTTCGCGGAAACATTTTAAACTGGGCTGAAAATGTATGATTTACACAATAATGATTTTGGAATTTTATATTTGCATGTCAAATGTTGGACATGTAAAGCAACTTCTCGGCTGACTCCAAGTGGATGGCTGAGACTTTTCAGTGCTTTCTATTAAAAAGCGTCCATTAAAAGTTCGATCAATCCACTTCAGCTCACCCTGATTTGGAGTGGTGTCATCCTGGAATATTATTACCTTTGCCCTTCAGGGCGTAGCCGTAGTCATTCAACGTTTTCAGCAATCTCATAGTCCTGCCTCAGATGACGCCCCTGTCGAGCATTTTAAAGGCAGATGCAAATGGTATTATTCCGTCCCTTCTTTTTAAGATATTTAATCTCACTCTCGAAAGTGAAACCGTTCCCAGTGTGTGGAAGGAATTGTACATGCTGCCTAACTCTAAACACAGGAAATCTACGTAAGTTGACATTTTTCGCTAATCAGCACACTTTTAACAGCTTCCAGGACTATATAGAACTTGATCACAGATAAGGCGATTGAGTATAATTCAGTATATATAAGGGAGATAGGCAGAGCCTTTGAAAACCCTATTTACATATAGACGCTAGCCAAATAGGCAAATGTTACATGACGATAGTCGTTTTAGTATATCGCTCATTACTTTCGACAAAATATATGTCCATCAAGTAAAAATTCATCAAGTCTTCTTTTAAACATTTCAACGCTTCCAGCCTGAACAACTGAAGTTGGCAGTTATTTTGATTCTTCAATCACCCGTTGGGAAAAGAAGTTGGCCCGCACTTCAAGTTTGGCGTGTTTTCTTTTCAGTTTGTATTGGTGACCTCGGAGACTTGTCATGTTATCTTCCACTCGGTAGGCAGAGCCCCCGCCTCCATCGAACTTTCAAATATCTTGGAGAGCGGAGAGGCCAGCTGGTCAGTGAGTTCATTGAGAACTTTTGTGGATATTCCATCTGGGCCAGGTGATTTAGCTGGGCTGTAGCTGTAGCTGTGATGTATCAATTTACCGAGAATAACCTGCTGAGTCCGGCTCAGCATGTGTTCCTCATAATAAGGCCTTGCGGCATCGGTCAGTTCTCTTTCTTTGATTATATTCTACCATCTAGGAAGAATGGTTTTGCACTCTACATAGTCCCTTTCAATTTCACTATGGCTTTTGATCGGGTTTACCATGCTCTCCTTCTCTTGAACATTTACTCGTTTAGAATCTACGGTAAACTTCCGAATTTAATATCTTCTTAACTGGTCACTCACATAAAAAGTGTTAAAATCTCTAACGTTATCTCCAAGTTCGCACTTGTGAGGAGTGGTTATTCAGGATAATGGGCTTGACCTGCTCTTATTTTACTTTTTCTTCGATGCTGGGCCAGAGTTATTTCGAAATGGCAGGCCCTTTATTTATGTTGATCATTTTAAAGTTGTCTGTCGAGTCACACCAACAGGTCACAACATCGTGCTCGAAATCTTAAAAACGGTTTTGAAACCTTTGCCCATTGGTGCTGCACATAATTCCTTTCCCTTCCTTGGCACAAATACTCCGTTATGGTTGGTGGCGATGGTCATCAGCTTCATCTAAGCAAATACGGTCACACTCTAGATATGCTCGGAGCTATTAAGGATTTGCGCATATCGTATTCCAACGGTTACAACTTTTCCACGCACTGCGCCTTGATTGTTTCCAAAACATGTAGGACTTCCTTGTCTATCGTCCGAAATTTTGCAACTATCGATATTAGAACTCAACTTTATAAAATGTACGTCAGGACCGGCCTGGAACACTCTTCGTTTCTATTTAAGTCTTCTGTGTGCTAATGAACAGAAATAAATTAGAATCGACTAAGAATTTTTTACTAAAAGAGTTTTATCCCCAATACACCGTAATCTGAGGTACCAACAAAGTTGTGGGCTTCCAATCCTTGATCCTTTTTGGCTTCATAAGGGATTACACAGATGATTTTTTATTACCTAAGCTTTTATACAGTCCTACATTTAATCCCCGTACTACTCTGAAGGAGCTTGACCAATCTTGGTGCACCAGTCACAGCTGTCTTTTAATTTATTTCTCTGGCACGCAAAATTAAGCATCATCCGTTCCCTTTCAGTAAAACCAATTGCATTCAGGACAAATATACCCAAGAATATAAAAATCCTGTAAATATATTATTTATTTAACACATTCATTGCTATTTTTCTGCATTAAGAACATTTTACACAAATGATGGCTGGCAATACTGTCGAAGTTATCTTCCCGCTTGATGGAGTTCTTTGCAATAGGGCTGGCTCTCCAACACGCAACCGCTGATTTCTTCAGCCCAAAGTGAGCAACCATTTGCCGATGCACACTTTTTTGTTGGAGAATCCTGGTTCCATGAAGAGGAAAGGGAGACTCAAAACACATTGCACTTGTTCCAACTCTTTCCCGCTTCGAACTGCTAGCATCTCATTGGCAGCAGGTTTAATCCTAAATAACCCTAGAGATTTTTACTCGTAGCTCGATCCCCACTGAATATTTTTTAATATTGCCAGTTAACTGCATTAAATACGATTATTAATGAATACAGATTCTTAGCAAATAAAGCATGAATGCATAATCTTATTTACCATATATGCGATATGCACGGTTAGCAAGGTCACTTCATTTATTAGACAGATCTCGGCAAGTCTACAGTTAATAGCTTTGCTTCAGGACTATCAAATAATAATTTTGTGGATAAAAAACATCAAATTGCTTTACTTGTCCATTTAAAACGTCTCCCCAAAAACCCTGTATACGTCGAGTATGGTCGCCAAAGCCATTTCCGAAATTTTGATGGTCGACAATGAGAATATAACTGAATCAAAAGTTAGGGATACGTGTGTTACAGAAACAATATTTTCCGTCAAAATTGAGCGTAAAAGCTGCTGTGAAGACTGTGACAGTAATCGTTTAATCGAAAAGAGTGTCAGTCTTTGATAATATCAACTGTGGTCTTGGGAATTCGGATGCAGAATACCACGAGACATAAAGGGTTAATGGGCAAAAGGCATTCATTGATGCGTTGCAATTTCCTCAGAAATTAATCACGAACTTGGAGTAAATCCGTCTATTCAAAGGTTAATAAGCGACGATTGCAAGCTGATATGAATTTCTGAAGCAATAATAACAGCAATTTATAAACTGGAGTATCTACCAGAAGGCACGCAGCGTACGCTAAGGATCTAGGTCCACCCGCAGCTGTGAATATGGCAAAACACACGTGTGGTATTTTAGCTAGTTCCCCAGTTGTCAATATTGTTCCAATCAAAAACTCATAAAGTTGTTCTGTCGTTGATGTCATGCCGAATAAGCCGGTTAGGCTGTCGCCTCATGAGTAAACTTCCTGTGTTTGTGGCCACACGGAACAGTGATTACAGTACTGGCACCTGTGCTTTTAAGTAGTTTCCAGAAATATAACCAGCTCTTTACTAGATGCATATGGCGGGATGACATAAAAGTAACAATTCCATTTCCCTAACAGCCATGCTGCGTGTCTAGCGGGAGACGATACTTCCGATTGGATGCAAAACCAACCATAAAGTCATTAATACCTTGCAACTTGATTCAGTTAAACAAAGTTCAGTGGATGTATAATGTTTTAAATTAAACGAAATTAGCTCATTTTAATGAAATCTGCCAAAATTTTTCTAATGAATCAAAATCAATGATATTGATGACCTTGAATATAGTAATGCATCCGATGGGGAGCGTCGCTTCCAGGACGAACCGATGGGATAGATACCTAACGTCAAGGTCATTAATATCACCCACACTGATAAAGCGAAACAAATTTCAACGGATATCTAAGCTTTTTTAATTGTTGCGGACTTTATTCGTTGAAGTGCCTGCGGTCCTAGGGGCCCTGCCGGTATAACATTTATTACCGCGATTCCCATAAAATAAGTAGTCGGGATGTTGGGGAAAATTGAATTGCTGCTTCTCTGCCGTTTCGCCGAAAAAGGAAACGAGTTAACTTCCAACTATCTTTTACGCATCCATGCAATGGATCATGGATAACCTAAAGGTCTTTGTCATCTATTTTTCATCAGCTTTTGCTCATTGTCATCTCCTCAATGTTTTAGGCGGCAGATGTCCTCACCTTTAAGCATCTATGTCACAGGCCTGATCTGTTTACTGAAGTCATCGCTCCTAATAAAATACTAATTTTTTATATTGACGTTACCGACAAAAAGGAAACTGAAATGACTTAAGACTATTTAAGTTTAGCTGATGATGGCTTACGTGCCAGAAATTGTAATTGAAATTTCCCTTGTCTTTGTCACGAATCATAATCTTTCATATATGTAATATTAGGAGCGGTGTGACTGCCCACGTGGTTTAATGAAGCTTTAAGATGCCACAGGACGAGCAGATCCCATAACTGATCGGTACGCACCTATCTATCGTAAACAATTTAATTATTGATTTCTCCAACAGACGCTACGGACATCGCGCTCCACCTAGGGAGCTCATTCATTAGCAAAGCGGAAATTTTTACGTTATGTACATCCAACCAGGAACGACCAACTCGAACGCTTGGTCGGTATTTTCTTACAAATTTTTTTGGAAACCCTTTTCATCTGCTTTGGACCGAACCGCACATGCTGGCCAAATTCAACGGAACACAATCAGGTTATAAATCGAAAACACGTAAATTTCATATGAACACCTTAATAAAATAAACAAACGATTATCATAAAAATTTCTATGAAGACAGGGTATTTTGTTTAAGGCGAACTCCCACATTCATTATACTATGGACAAATCATAAACCCAGAAGAAAGCTAAAGTGGTTGCAGAGAGGAAGAAATTGTTTCAAGCTTTCCCATGTTCTAAGGAGACTGACCGTGCCCAAGGAGCGCTGCAGCAATATGAATAAATATGATGTCCGCTATACTAGTAAACGTCTCTATCCGACATCCATATTCGTCTAACGACAGTTGGCGGCTTAAGTACTGTCATCTATCCAATCAAAGTGCATCTAATATCGTCCTCATGACGCTCCCTACTAACTTATTTTTATCCATTATGCATGACAACATTTTATGTGTTACACCAGTCTCCTGAAAGCATAAAAATGTCCCTGGGTATGGCATGACACTCCCTATCCCTAATAACAGTCGATATTGCCAGGATATACTGAAATCACGACATTTGGAGATACGACAATACGCGTGTTCATTGGTCAATTGATTTTTAGCCTCTGTGGTATGATTGATCTGTGGGCTGATAATGCTGCTTGAGCGGGTGCGTGAAGGGTGCCATTGCACTTTTCTCTGCCGTGGCGTGGGTGCACGTGAAAAACATTTTTACAGATCTTGTGACCCACCCGTTTGTGCACACGCATTCCTTCTTCCTTTTCTATCTTTATTGTTTTTTTCCAATGACCTAGCCTACTGTTAAGGAGGTCAATAAGAAAGCATATTGTTGGCGATGTTGCGGAAATATGCTTTGAAGTTACAGAGGAAGTTAACGGGTATAATTGTAAGCGCTTTAAAGTTGCAGATGAATGTACATTTGTACCGTCAAACGATCGCACATGGATGTACGTGTCCTGGACGCACATGATACATCCCAGTGGTCAACTGACGGCGAGGCATATATCAATTTATCATCAGACGATGAGGAAAGCAGCACCCCCTTTCTTTGGTGGAAAATTGCACGTTTACCATATAATCGCACAGCGCACCTAACTAGAGGTTCACGTGCACTGAAGGGTTGAAATGGCAATATAATAAGGATTAACACCACATAACGTCTACCTAACTGTGCGGTTGTAGATCTTACCGCGAACTCCCAAAAGCAGTCTTAGAGGCCTAGTCAGGGCAGAGAGGAGAACCCGCAGTACTCAGGGTACAAAACACCCCCTTTTACCGACAGGTTGCCTATTTTACTTCAAATAAGAAAAGGAAGCCGACACAAATGTTCTAGCTGAGGACTTGAGGGAAACTTTGGCCATAAGCAGGCGTTCCGAACGAACAGGTAACGTCGTAATTTTTATATAAATTTCATTGTCATAGGCTCATCACAGCCATCATCACAAGCGGAGTCAAATGGCTTCCAGCCAGACATCCACAGCAAACTCAACATTCTGGCATAACACCAGCTAAGGATAATGGGTATGCACCTTCGCATACTGTCCCGGCCGTGAAACCTAGAGGTTGCCCAAACTGGGGCTAGTAGAGCTCAGATAGAGCAGGGCATTGACATGCCAGCTAATCCAATCTAGGAGCCAATTACTAGCCCCGATTGCTTCTGGAAGCGTACTACTCGGCTAATGGACGCATCGACCCGGCAGGAGGTGGTTAGTCACCGTCATTTGTTCACACATTGACTTAGGAGTCTTACTTACTATGCCTTTGTGGCAGCAATGATGATTTCCTAAAGCGCATATTTTAGGCGATCTTCGACAATGGCATCGCCTTGGAAGTAAATTTCCAAGGACGAAAAGGAAAGGAATGCTTATGTGGGTCGAAAGTATACGAGCGAATTACAGGTGGGTTAGTACATCACTTTCCAGCTGTGAACTATGCAGAAATATTCGTTAAGTAGAGTGGCAGTTGCCACCTGAACCTATATGAATTGGAGTCTGCATTCATACGGCGGCTAAAATTGCCCCTAGAAACCGTCGGCAAAAGGGTGAAAAAACACCGCAGACTTTGTATTCAATGGTTGGCTGATTTAATTTCAGCTTAAAACGCTATTTATTTTTATAAGACTAGCCTGCACCGTCCACCTCCACTCCCACCCAACATGATGTGAACCCATCTACCCCTTGATTAAACACATCCCTGCGCCCCAATTTGTAAACATTAATAAGTGTTATTACTATTTTGTACATTTTAGGATTTTTCACGTTTTTTATAATTATTTTTAAAAGTACCAATCATATTTGTTCACAATTTCCTTCTTAATTATCGGGAAAGGTAAAATGTGACTACATGAGCTACATGTGGACAGGAAACGATCGTTACTTAATGGATGAGCGAAGTAAACTAATGGGAATGGGGTGCACCTTAAAAAATCGTTTTGCGTGGGAGATTGTGCAACAAGCACCGGAAACGTTTTCGCCTATATCCCCGTAACTCGTCATTTTTGCCATTATTCAGATATTGACACAGAAGACAAAGTCTATATCCCGTCGATATAAGTATCTCAATTTGTCGATATTCAGGCAATATACGGTGAATATTGACATGCTATTAGAGTATGGCATTGTACATAAAGCAGCATTTATAATGAAAATGACATTTCCAATAAAGCAGTACATGGTACTTAGTCACATTTACCAGTGCAGGTAAATTATAAATAATAATAATAATAATAATAATAATAATAATAATAATAATAAATATATTTACCCGCACACAGCGGAACCAAACCAGGGAACAAACAGCATTTTGTAGTTTTAAAAAAGTTAACATGGCATCCCACAGAAAAGTAATACAGACATAGTCAGCATGATTATTTCAGTTTATTAAAACTACACAATTTGATTTTATTTATTCTATTTGCAAGTGCAGGAATAGCAGTGTTTAAAACTGTACTTTGGTGGAAAGATTAAACGTAGGCTTTAGGCGACAGAAGTGCTCAAAAAGCTAACCTTACAACAATTATTTTAATTCTTTTTTTAATGACACACAGCAGCCTTAAATATTAGCTAACTCGTTGCTCCGATATCAGTTGCCCTTCATTTCCGATTTTTTTAAAAAAACAACAAGCCCTTATTTTTGCTAATCACATCTTTAGCATCTCAATTTCATCAACAGGCCTACTTATATGTCAAAGTGTGTAAATAGACCCGAGTAAATAGGACCTAATAGGGATTCGAAGCGATAGGATAGAGCACATTTGTCCTACGCGAAATCTTAGCACACATTTTTGAGATATTGTTAATTATTTCCAGTCCAAACTTAAAACTTATCTTTCTCGAAATGACTTCTATGAAGCAGCATTATACCTAAAGATGTTATTCGGATCCTGTCTTTATTTTAGTCTTGTACATTTGTCATAATTTTATTGTTCATTTTTTTGCTGCGACATCCTTACATTAACGTGGTTGCCATTAAAAATGCATCCACGCTTATTGATAATATGCGAGCTATTGATTTTGAGATATTTAAAAAAAATCATAAGCAAACTAAAGATGATTTCGTTTATCACATAACGAATATTTCGGAATGCGTTTTAGTTATCTGATATGTCGCCGCTGGAAACGAGCGACCTCTGTCGACTATTCTTGCCACTGTCCTTTGGCACATTGCCTTATGGCAATTGGGTTTGTGCACAGTAAATGTCCCAGTTGCATTGCCCTGGAAAGAATTTAATCATGTATTTTAGTCTTTGTGACACACTTGTGTCGTAACCAGTCCTGAACCTTTTGCAAGGTTCACCTATAGCTGGGAATATTCCATACGCCTATTGACTTAGTTGGTATCGCCCTTGTGAGTGCCCTACGTGTAAGCTTGAGTTTAAAAGAGTCTTGTAGAAAGTGCGCAATATTAACACGGCGAGTCGTCCAGTCTTTCCTGTCTGCGGGTCATAACCCCGGACATTTTTATTTATAGAGTTGAATTCCAGGTGGCTAAGATTCAGACCGTGAGACGCCTCTCCTGCGTGAACCATGCGATCCACGGAATAGCAACTTGTATGGGCGCGTGCAATAGGTGCGTGTGTGTATGAGTGCACAAATATGGCCAATGCTAAGGAGCCTAGAATGACGAGCGTCTTCAAGCGTATGTGAACGAGCGGAGCGCTGCAAAATTGTTACCAGGATGACTGAAGGCCTAAAGTCATCGTTCGTTCTTGTTACGGAGACATGTGTCCATCTCAATGACCTTGTAATTAATTTTATTTATGCGTATGGAACCTTTAAAGGCCGACATTTTTGCGGGCTCCAAGCGTTTTCTCCAACATCTCTTCTCCGCGTTATGTACATCTGGTATACATACTGAGCAAGTCGCTCTCATTTGCATACAAAACACCGTTTAAACACCGACTAACTTACCGCGCGCACAAAATTTCTAAATGTAACTATGTTTAGGTACCATGATTAGCCAGGTACATGTGATTTGCAAATAAAGCGTCTGTTTCCACAGAAATATCGTAGTTTTCTAGGTTCATTTTCGTCATATCGTAGAAGAACGGTTGCAATATTGTAGCAAATTAGATGCAGCTAAAGTCAACGTGGTCTTTAGTTATTTTAATCCAGCCTCCATAAATTTATTAAGTGTGCTCGAATTCAATTTTCACGTGGCTTGCCTTGGAGTCGAGATGCAGAACAAATATTTTGTCCGTCGGAGCACCTGACTTGACATCACTTCAGGGTCTTCCAGACGAGTTCATCGTTGAAGGAAAAACTGCTTCCAAAATACTAAGATAAATAGAAAAAGTTCCCCACTTTTCTCCGTTAGAAGAATCAAAATTTCCTAAGAGTCCCAAAAAACGTTCCAGTTTGGTCAGAGTATAAGTTTTAAAACTGCTATTTGACCGTTCGATCGTCGTTACCGACAATTTCCTCTATGTGCCCCATAGCATGGTGCGCACAGGAACGGTGATCTGCGCATCTAGCGCACTTCCTCCTCTCCAGTCTGGGTTCGATTTCATGAACAGGTCAACAAAACCAGAAGTTGGAGAGGGCATAGGTGGCTGACGCGGTGAGAATCTATACCTAAGCGTGCCATTGCACCGGCTCAGATCCCACCGATGAAGACCACGTTAAGGAGCAATTGCAGCCTGATTCTCAGTCAACTAGTCGGCCACGCAACACAAAGGGGCTGGCTACGCAGTGCAAGTCATCCCGTCAGTTGGTAACCTTTAAAGTTACGTCTTTTCGTGCACCGCAATAGATTCGAGCACATGCGATTGCCTATAATGAGGAATATGCCCCAGACAGCCAATCTCACTCTTTTTCCACTCCCAGATATCAGTCCACTGTCCGATCCGGTTAGAGTTCTGATGCGGTGAATAGGCGCAGTGGTTGGCAACACTGCAGAGTTCGTCTGCGCGCGCGATATTTAATACCTGACCCCCAAAAAAATCATACCAGGATTTCACACGAAAGGGGTGGGTGGCTCGGATCTCACCGTTTTGAGAGCGCTATAGAAGTTATATTAAGAAGGAGTCGTCCCAGTCTGACTCTTAGTCTACCAGTTGGCCATTTCAGGCAAACACACACTGGGTTGACCGCGTCGCCCTTGTTATCCCGTCAGTTTGTAGCCATCCATGTCCTGGCTTTTAGCGCACTGTGATAGCTTCAAGCGCGGCAGATTGTTTATAGTGAAGAAGGTGAGCTGAACCGTCGACCTCACCCTATATGCTCTTTCCCATGCACCGGTCGATTGTCCGAGCCAATCAGCCAGAGCTAAGAACAGTTCGTCCACCACATACCAACCTGCTCCATGGCACCAATATGTCAAACAAAGAGGGCGAACTTCTCGCATCAGACCTGTGGCAGAAAAGCTTCACAGAGAAGTTGAAGAGCACACTTCTAAATTACGCAAGTTAACGCTTTCGTGCCTGAGGTGTGCGATGTCGGACGGGTCCATGCGTGTTGTAGGTGCAAATGAGAAGATATGTGGTGCTGTGCCATTGCCGATGGTGTTCTACCGCATGCTTTCGTTGAGCAGCCTGTGACGAAATAGACCTATGCGGTGACGGAATGTGACCAGGAGTGGTGGGTATAGTAGGTGTATGTTGGTGCTCCACGCACTTGTTCGCAGGTCTCTGTGCGATGAATTCGCAAGTGATCGATCAGGCCCATTTAATGTGCATATGCAGTGGAAATTTGGGCTGGAAAGGTTGGGAGCCGTAGTCGGTTAGGGTGGTGACGCTGCTAGTGATGGTCGCACTGATGAATGGGGAGTTGGCAGTACTGCTGAGGGAAAATTATTCGGCTGTGCATGGTGTTCTTGGTGCGTCTATATTGCAGTTAATAACGCTGTTATGGATGTGCGTGTTACCGAATAGGTCTATGCAGTGAGTGATTGTACGTGGTCTGTGCGGAAAGCGAGGGCAGATGAGTCAAGTGTACGTTAAAGTCCTGTCACCGGTGCGCCGGTCTCAGTGTGATTGCTTCGCAAATAATCGATGAGGCCAATGACTGAGGTGAGTTTTTGATCGCGATGAGGACAGTTCGGGATCGAGTCCACATTGTTCGTGGCGGGGACGTTGATGGTAAGGGTAGTGGTTAACGAGACGTTGGGAGTCTTCTAATCGGAGGTAGAAGTGGGAGAGATGGTAGTAGCCATCAGATGATCTGCACCTCTCCACACTCGGAATTTGTCTCAGTTGCTGTAGTTTTTAGCGGACATTTGTTGGTGTACAAAATCGACCAAATACGCCCTCCATACTTTTCATCGAATATGGTTGGGGAATGTGCTGTGCCGACCTTTGGGCGAAATTATTGCGGAACTTTGTAGACGTCGTCGAGATGAACAGCTGAAGATGTCATGACGTCATGAAAGGTAACTTCGAGCGCACCTCTGGTCCTGCGGTTCGCGGGACTTCCATGCTGACTGACTTTACGCCCGTTAGGGAGATTACCCTCGACTAACTAAAGCAAAAGAACACTCATTTGGCCTGTGTAAAAACCTAAGGATGCCGGTTGGATCTAGTGTGCTGAATGCCGTTACGAAAACAGGAACTGGAGGTAATTCGGTGTTTGTACTCCTGCGTAGTCTCGTCGGCCTCAACAAGGTTGCAGATACTACATCTCTCCGCGTACTCTGTCTATTTTATTTTTAGTCGTGAGGACCGAATATCACAGCTCCTTTAACCACCCCCAGGTCTCGATTGGCTGTACCCAGCAGGGTTTTCAGCTGATAATATCCTTCGGTTCGATTGAGGTAACAGCTGTAGAACCGAGATAGGCCATGGAGAACGTGCCAGTCACTTTAATCGTATTTATTTGATGATATGAGATGAAACCGTCTTGTGTTTTCATATTAACTGTAGATCGTCGATCTAAACTAAATCAGTTCACCTCTCCGAACTTTTTCCTCTGACCACAGTGGTCAGCAACCTCCAATTTTTGCTCGTCCTCCACGCACACAAGTAAGCATTCAGAACCGTAGAGGAGGACCGATTTATCAAGTTTTCAGAGCACGCAAATCTTGGTCAAGTTTGGGATAGCGCAAAAAGCTTGCACGTGAAAGGATTGTCCTTACGGCGCCCCTTTTGCGGCAAATCCGTCATACTCTTCTCAATCGGATAGACGAGAAGACTGTATTTTTGCTTGTTCTCCAGGAAACTGACCGCAGGATATTGTCACGTACTTTTTTCGCTTTGACGCCGTTTTACACACTGCTATTCTTTATTCTTTATATTCTCTCCACGAAAACTATGAAAGCAAAAAATTACTGTAGTGGTGCTACCTATGCAATAGTTTTTGCACTATATTGTGTACATGAAATAATTAGTAGATACACCGAGCCTCTGAGCATCCAGACTAGATCTGGACAGTCGAAATCTGTGGAGACGAGTAATGCGTCATGATGAATAAAGGTTCCTTTGCCGAGGCCACAAGGTCTGCGTTCGGCCTTCACTTGTGACAATTTAGTATGCTTCGACTTAGCGTAGCGAATATCTAAGAATTTTCAGCTGGCCTCCAGCCATTGCTGTTCTCATTCTCACGGCCGGATAGATGCTCACAATATCTTAAATATACGAAGTAAATACCCCCGTCACGCAAAATTATCAACAGGATCAGAATTAATTTGAGGTTACCGACTCATCAACGTCGTATTGCACGATTTTACCTTTATAAGGAGCTAATGATGAAGCGTCTTTCTTTAGATTTCCTCACTTTATTCAGCAGAAAATATTGAAACCTTGTACTGGCTTATACACACTTAAAGAGTTTCTTCGAGTGTGTGGATTTTTGTCAGCGTTTCCTCAGCAAAGCCGTCAGTGTGGACCAAAAGTTGGGGCAGACAGGAGAGTAGTTTGCAAGGTACAATGTTAATGGGGGAGAGAGATATATGTACATCTGGTAGATAAAACAAACTGATTTAAAAAAAACGGGTATTCACCCAGCCATAAATTTTTGCAGTCAGGCTAGCCACATTACTGACAAGAAATGCGTAATCATATAGGCACGCGCAGATAAGTCTTCGTTTAAAGTCATTGGAACTGGAAAATTGAGGCATTATGTGATTCGATGCCTTGGAAAAGTTTTACGCATGCTGCGGTGTGATCTGTAAAATAGAAGCTTTTAGTTTAACCGAGTTTTTTTAAACGCTCCTTTGTGATAGCTGAGGGCGTCTGGTCGTTGTCGTTCAGATCTTTAACGAACTGGCGTGTAAATCGAAGCTTTTTTTCAAGCTCTGACTCTTTCGGGACTCTTATTCGGAATCCTCTGCGCATTACACCTGCCCGAGGTTTTCTCATGGATTCTGGTCAGGAAATAGTGTAGCCTCTGAGGCTTGTATTCCAAGCTTTTTGTAAACTTACATATCATGTGATGTGAACAGTTGAGTTGCCTGGAACTATGTAATGAAAAAACGCCGATATATTTGCATTTCGCATTTATTTTGCACCAGTTGGTGGAACTTCCCTACATTTTAGCGTTTACTAAGCGGAAACCTTCCTCTGTCCTTTATTCTCCAGGGGCCAGTATGACGTCTTCTTCCGTACCCCGACCTGAAGTAACGGATCTCTGGGCCATTGCACCTGATCAAAAGGCCTACTATCTTTCACAGTTTTTGAGGCTGCAACCGGATCCAAGCGGGCATCTCAGTGGATTACAAGCAAAAGCCTTTTTCGAATTGTCGAAGCTTCCCATTCACGACCTGTCCACTATATGGTAATTTACTCGAATGAGAAAGACCACTTTTTAAATGTTTCAAGGTCTATCGCGGTTATTTTTTCCCTCTTTTGCTAGGGAACTGTCGGATGTAGATTGTGATGGCAAGCTGACATTAAGCGAATTTTGCGTAGCAATGCACTTAGTGGTGCTGCGGCGTAACAACGTGCTGCTCCCAAAACAGTTGCCTCAAACACTTCAGCGTGAGGCCACTTCGAATGCTCTCTCTGCTGTCAATCTTCCTCGCCGTTCTTCACCTGATCAACCTGCTCCGCCTTCTCCTCCAGGGTACTATTATTATCAAATCTATTTATTGAATCATAGTCAGTAGTATTTTTTATAAATAAAACTTAGCTGGTCGAATTGTATCAGTATCAGTATATTTGAGGGAGATGTAGTTGAGTCACCTTTGAATTCCCTATTTGTACCTGCGAGTTGTGGTATCAAAAAAATAGTATCTCGATATGTTTGCGAGGCCAATTGATATGAGCCAACTGGCTGGAACATAGTTGAAAAAGAGCAGACAGTGAAAAAAACTCCCAGTGATATTTAGGAGAAAAAAATCTGTCGCCCTTGGGGAGGGGGTCCGACGGGGGGCATTGCGGAGGTAACATGAATCAGCACCGAAGTGCGGAAGGTGCAGCCAGATGCTCCCTTGCTGATTGCCGAGTCCGTTGAGTGATTTCAAGGGCGGAGATATCCGCCCAGATCATCCTCGGTTCGTTGCGGTTAAATCCGATGGAGAACATTCATAAACCGCATAGACGATGGCCGCTAGGTCCAGCTGATGCGAACACTCACGGTGTCACCAAGGTGTGCAAATAATTAAGCAGCGATGACCTCGGGGATTTCAGCATGGGAATTATGGGAGAGTGCAAGCCCTTGAACGAAAATAACAAACATAACGAAATGTTACTCAAATATAGCTAATAGTATCCTAACTACCTTATTTTCTGACGTCACTCTTGCAGCTTTCAGTTTGTGTTGTAGCTCGCACCATTATATCGATCTAACTTTCATTTAAAAACCTCCAAGGAGTCCGAAATAGCGACATCCAGAGGAAGATTATTCCAAGCTTCAACTATTTTTTTGGAGAAAAAATACTTCGAGTGTCTAACCTTGCTCCAGTAACACGTAATTTGAGAGGAGGACCTCTCAAGTTCGTTGTTGTTGCTAACTCGAAGAAATCACCTGGGACGAGACAACAGTCCTGGACGCGTAGTATGCGGAATTTTAGTATCAGGTCTGCACGAAGCTGTCTATAGCGCAAGGGAAAGAGATTGAGATTCGACAGCCGTGTTTCATAAGGCTGTGAGCCATATCCAAGGACAAGTTTGGTTGCTCGCCTTTGGGCCTTTTCGAGGATGTTGATGTCCTTCGCCGCCCAAAGTCTCCAAGCTTGGATAGCGGACTCCAACTGCGGCCGCACGAATGTTCCGAAGACTTGAGCGAAGCAGTCGGTAGTGAAGGCTGCAAAAGCTCGTTTAACGAGGTCCAGAATCGACATGGCGGACTTCGCTACCTTTGCGCAATGTAGAGAAGGTTTAAGCGAGGGCGTGATCCAGACTTTAAGGTCCTTTTGGGCATCCACTTCTTTCACTGGACTGCTATTCAGATGGTAAACCGTACGGTTCGAAGGACTGCTTTTCCCGACTCTTATAATGTTGCACTTGCTCTCATTAAACGGCAAGAGCCAGTTATTTGACCATTTCTGGAGTCGATTTAAGTTTGCTGGCAAGTTCTCTTCGTCAGCCGCCGTTTGAATAACGCGCCAAAGTTTGATATCATTGACAAACATGGCAATATCGCAGTCCAGTTCGTTGACACAGTCGTTGCTGTAGACAATGAACAAAATAGGGCCGAGAACAGAGCCTTGGGGAACACCACTCTCAACCTCAACATTGGTCGACTGTTTGTCGCTTAAATGGGCATTGTTTAAGTCCAGCCTTATATCTCTCCAGAAGACGAGACCATCCAGCCTGCAGCATCCCAGACGGGCCGGAATCTGTTTCTGGAGCCGCCTCGCGTTGTCCCTCGCCTAGTTCTCAGTGAACACCACTCCTTGGACTCTGCCCCACCAACAGGTCTCGACTGCCCTGACAGCGACTCATTGGCTGTTCGACAGCGCCGTTGGTCCGCCTCCAGTCAGAGTGATGTCGTTTCCCTGACGGAGAATGCGGTCCCCTCCTTCGATGGTCGTCTGGCGCCGAATGCACAAGTGAGTTTTGTGCTGTCATTTTTATTTTGACTTCAGTTTCAGTACGCCATTGACTATGAAATGCGTAGTTAGTCCTCGCTGCGACACCAGTTTGACTCTTGACTTGTTTAGTGCCAACTTCTGCATTCTGAACTTAGATTTATTTACTGACAGCATAACTATCCTAAGCCCAATTACCACTACCATTGTCACCACCACCACCACCACCACCACCATCATCATCAGCATCATCAATCATAGTCATCGGAACCTTCACTGCTGCAATCAGCGGATAGAAACCCGATGCAAAGTTATGTGGCCTGACAAACTGCTCTACACAGAATTTTAAGGACCAGGGGTAAATTGCGCTGGAGAGGACAGATGTGCAGTTGCATCACCGATCGGGGCACGTTTCGAAAGCGGACGAGTAGGTCCTGACTGTCCCACTTGGGTTAGCTCTACTTTATCGGGTAAATTCTGCCTCGAGATGCCTGTGTTGACCACTTTTACTGTCACTTGCCTGCCCCCTAAAGGTTCGCCCTCTTCCCTCGCCTACCCCTTAAAATAGGTTGTTTCTATTGCACTCATCTACTTGTTGCCATTTAGAAAGAACTATTTTTAGCCTATTTTGTTTTGATTTTTGTCGGAAGTCAATTTTGTTAATTTTTTTGTGCATGTGAATAACATTTGGGTGTTCTTAAAGTGCACGGTGACCTCAGTTTGTGCCTCCTCTCTCTCCTCCCTCTTTCTCCGTCTGCACGATTGCTGCGAATATTTTCCCGATCAATTATAGTTTTGATGTCCTTCGGGACCGTTCCATCGATTTTATTACCATTTCAGAAACTGATCTCCTTGTTTGTTTACCGTGGCCTGCCTATTTTGTTCTCACCCACCCCAACCTTCTCACCATGGTGATTGTAAGTTCTATTCATCGTTCCACTACTTGGATTAGACTGCTGAACAGCTTTTTTCTTGGTGTCATCGGGAATGCTAAGGCATCCAATCATCGCACACTGGTCAGCAATCTTCCTTGATGGAGGGCTGTGCTAGAGTCAGTTGACTTTTGACTTCTTGGGCTCTTCGCTTCCCGTTCCTGCTTTCCTTCCTTTTTTGCTGTCCAGTATGTTACTCGTACTTTTTTTACCACATTGCTATTCCCAATCTTACACAAATGTTTCCTTTGGTCGTTCATGAACTCAAAAGCATTTGAGTAGGATTCGCATCCTGTCACCGAGGGACCCGCAGCGTTTACCTTGATTTATACCACTTTGTGATAGCAGTTTTCCGAAGCGGCTTTCTGTCTTCCGTAGGATAGACTTGGTCCAACCAATATAACCCTTCCACAGAATCGCCTCCCTGCCCGCATGAGAATGCAGTCCAGTATTTGAGCGCCCACGTTTGCTTATTTCCACTTATCGATCAAACGACGATTACCTCTGAATAACATTACCGACAAAAACAGTGGAGATTGGGGTGGCTATTTCTGGTTTATTAGATGTCATCAGTTAGCCACTTCCAACTCAAGATTTTTGTTGGATCCCGTGAGGCTCGAACCTGCGGCATGTTGATTAGACGTCCAGCGCCCTGACTATTGAGTCACGGGCTCGTTGTCCTGTCGGCTGTGCTCGGGTATACTACTCAGTGGTAGTGGGGCGTTCACCAATCGCGTTACGGGCTGAGCATGTCCCATGCCATTCCAATCTCCCTTGTCTTTGCCGTTAGTGCTATTCTGCCGGCAGCCGGCGGATCTTGCTAGTGCGCCATGAGGCGCAACGGAATTATGATGTCCCGAAACGTGATCGGTGAACGCCCCACTACCACTGGTAATGGCCACTCCCCTTGTGCGCCAAAACAGAGTTCCATCATTTATCCCGTCGCTTTCTCAGCAGAAACTCCATATGGAATGATGAGGTGACACAAATCTCGGATACTTGGAGAGGGCATACCTCCTGAAGTCACAGCTGCGTGGAGTTGGTGAACCCCTAGCATCAGACGGGATAATTGCACTTACTCATACTTGCTGTGGCCCTCCTTGCTGATGTCATATCTAGTGTTTCGTTGCGTGCGGCTGCAGGCCTGGGAAGTTCGGTGCGCTCGCTTCTCCTATTTGATATCTCAGCTGACCGTGTTGAGCCAGGTTTTAATCTGACGCACTTTTTCATCCCCTCTACTAAGGTGGCGTTTGATCGTGAGCAGCAATATCATACTCCTAGAAATTATACATAAATCACCATGGACGTCTTGAATGATTTAATATACCTTTGAAAGAGTCTATCGCTCAGTCCGCGGGACTCGTCTGCCCCGTTTCGCATTGGGACTCGGGCTACAGAAAAAATTCACTTTCAACTTATTAACCGTCTTCTGACAGCCATACCCAGCCCAAGGTTTGAATAACCTGGGATTCGGACCCACATTCCCTGGTCATTGAGCGTCAAGCTGCTCAACGCTCTACCCTTGAGTTACGTGTCCTCTGTCCTGTCGTTTGTGGTGTGGAAATATTCACCATCGCGGGACAAGTTTTCCTGACATGATCGTTCCGTTGTACCTTGGCTTCAACCCGGCGCCCTCACTGGCAGTCGTACAATGACATCAAAGTATGTCCAGAAATTTTACTTTTCGTACTTTTGCCAGTAGTCCTAGTCTTACCTTGAGTCTCCAAGTGTTCCCTGGTTATTTCTGTGTCAGCCACCCCCCCCCCCCCTCCCCTCAAGGCTGTTACGAAGAGGGTCGTTGTCCATTTTGGATAGTTGTATGGAAGTATTTATGTGCTTTTCCTCCATCCACCTATCCAACCAGCTCCATCATCCAATCCCGATCCGTGCGGGCGCTGCCCTTGCCTCCTTCCATTCGCCACCGTCGATCAGACGCTTCAATGCTGTTCAGCCTCTGAATTTGCCTAGCAGGATGCTGACTGGAGTCCCGTCCAACTCAGCAGTTTCTGCAACTGCCATTTTCGAGCACGCAGCGCCACCGCCAGCGCCACCACCACCACCACAACCAGCCCCTCCGCCGCGACCCCCCACTCCCCCACCACGGGCCCGGACTATCGGTGCGACTGGCGGTCGCCCATTTATCGGCCCTGCAATGGTAGGTTCATGTGAGCACATTAGCCCACACCCCCCGTAAGTAGCTCCTTCGGAATATGGCGGAGCTGCAGGTAGGAAGCTTTTCAATTTTCCGATGACACCATTCTCACGAACTTTGAGGTCAGTTGCATTTAAACGAGGCGGAACAAGAACCCACAGGATCACCATTCGTGTCATAATAAGCTCGTATCGGGAGTCAACAAAAAGTGGATAGTTTCAAGAGGTGCAGCCGACGAGCGTCATGGAGATAGAACTTCGAACCACCTACTCGAATAACTCATGACAGATGTCTTTTAGGTGAAGACGTTCTTCAATTTCCTATAATTTGGTTGCTGGCCATCATTTTTGATATCACTCGTGACTACCGCTATTCTTTGCACCTTTAGAGAACAGGTGCTTTCTAGCTAGCGACGAATTACCACCTAGGTTTCGCTCACACCGCCCTCCAACCCCGTGCGGCCTTCGATACACGCGTCTTCTTTCCGGAAGCGTGTGTGCATCAGGGAGTTTTGAGACCGTAATGACATCTCAAAATGCAGATCATGTTTCCAAATTGGAAACGTTTCGGGGCTTCCGCGAACCTAACATGCCTCATACTTTCAATCAGTACACCATGGTATGAGCCCACGAGGTCGGCACAGAGTCGACACGTGTTGCATTCCTGGCAAAGTCGACGTGACACCTGCCGTTTGAAGCAGTTTGTCTTACTCTACCGAAAGGCGGAGCCTGACTTCAAAGTAATCGTAGGGAGTGGAATGTTTGTGCATCTCTTAAACAAGGAAATTACGATTAACCTTTCACAAACATAAACAAACCATACAAATAAGCATCACACAATCAAAACATCGCTCTTCTCCCGTGTGATTTACACAGGCAGCTGGAAGGTGTTCATCTTAAAGACTGCTTGACTGAGCCTGGGATTATGTTCCATGCTAGGTAGTGTCGCAACTCAATTTCTATCGCACAATACTTTATACACTTTAAGTCAATGATCCGTAAGTTTTTCTGCATGCTGTAGGTATAATTTTCAGCTTTTCCTCCAAACTTACGAAGATTGCAGTCCAACCTAAGCACCGGAAAAAAATTAGAGCAGTTATGCGCAACTAGTAGTACTTACATTTGCCCTAAATAAGGAATGTTGCGTTGAGCTCGGATGTCCGAGACGCTCGTTTTGTCCACTTGCTTGTGCCTCTAAAAGTTTTACGCCATTTAGGAGATTGTTTTAGGCTTTTTTAAATTCCCGCAACTTTACGTTGCGCACAAACTAGCCGGTTTCAACAACCGGCGTCCGAACTGCATCGTGCGTGTTTTTTTCCGGTGGAAGCACAATCACCGGGTCCCTCCAAGAAAGTTTTTACTTGCTTCTCAAAATTTTTTCGGTAGTAGTAGTAGTAGTAGAAGTAGAAGAAGTAGTAGTATTAGTAGTGATAGTAGTAGTAGTATTATTAGTAATAGCAGAAGTAGTAGTAGTAGTAATAGTAGAAGTAGTAGTAGTAGTAGTAGTAGTAGTAGTAGTAGTAGTAGTAGTAGTAGTAGTAATAGTAGAACTAGTAGTAGTAGAAGAAGAAGTAGCGACAGTAGCAGTAGTAGTAGAAGTACTGGTATTAGAAGTAGCAGCAGCATCAGTAATAGCAGTAGTAGTAGGGTTAGTAGTAGCAACTGTGGTGATGGTGGACCACTCCGGGTCCCTCCAAGAAAGTTTTTACTTGCTTCTCAAAATTTTTTCGGTAGTTAATTTTTTTTAGTTCACAATCCCGGGATTGCTGTAAACGTATTCCCTATTTCCCTAGCTCCTGTCCATTGCTTTCGCCGTTCATTAAAGCGGCATGGCCTGTGGTTTATAATCCGGAAAGGGCGTCCTGCTGGTGGGCCTCCCCGTTTGGATGGTTAGCTATCGTCTGTTGTCCGGGTGGACGTTAACATGGAACACCCGCCTTGTTTACTTTTCAGGTTGGCATGGCTTTTTCCTCCCACGTATCCCTCTATGCCCCTCCCATACAACCCATATTACCACGGTTCCCATAAGACAGGCGGTCTCGATTTAACTATCTTGAAGGGACCCAGCTATTGTGCGTCCACGGTTTTTCCCCTAGTAATACTAAGTAGTCTCATATCGATTCTGCTAAGTGGGTGAGACAGGGACCAAATCTACACCGAATCTATGCGGCTCACAGGTCCTTCTACGGTAACCTTCTGAGACTGTATACACACCGTGACATTCCAAGGTTCATATGCACCGAGCTCTGTCGACTCTTGAATCCGAGGTTGGTCGCGCAGAAGACGGACCACAACTCGAGGTTTTCTAGCAATGCTTGCGAACCAGACCTCCGACGAGTTATGTGGACTTTGTCTTGACTTAGGTGGTTTGTAGTTGTTGCGTCAACAGGATATATGCGGCCATCAAAACAAAACTTAGGCCGTTTTTGGTGTATCCGCCGTTGCCTATCACATGAGCCCAGTGAACAGGTCCCGTCTTCCCCTGATTCCTGTCGTCCCGACAGCTCTAAACTCGATTTGATGACAAATTAATAATTTACTTTGCCCGCATGTGGACGTCCGAAGGGGCGAGTTTGCATAATTGCAAAAGTGAAAGACCTAAATACCAAGTATTAAATCTAACTGAACGAATCTCGATGTGAGGGTCAGAAAATGACGATCCCGTCTTGCCGGACAAAAGGTCTGATTGAGCCAACCTCCATTCAAGTATCTATCTTCTTCTTGACTTTACCCACTTATTACCAAGGCCAGTAATGCTCTTTTCAAAGCCCTCATGACAACTCGTTTCAATGACTGTCAGCACTGTCAGAAAAGAAGTACCGACAAGGGGAAACTGTCTCATGCTTAACACTCATCTTTCTCACGCCGCCCGCATTGTGACGTCAGCACTCTTATGGTCATTAAGACTAGGGAGGGAGTGAAAAACTGTCCGTAAGGGGCTGGGGTGGCGCATGGTTAGCGCGGTGTCGGCCACGGAAGATAGAGCACCTGTATTAGCACCTTGCACCGACACAGCGCTGGATTCACCAACCATATATCTCGGCTGTTGCCGGTACCCGTTGGCATAGGCCCTTAAAGAAGATGACTGGTGTCCGATAGACAATCTGAAAGGCTTCTTTGGTGTCAACTCAGTGGTTAGTATCGACTAGACGTGCAAGCATAGAACTCGAAATTGATTTGTTTTCACCTCTTCTTATTCAGGCAGGGTTGTGTTCACGTAACATCTTTTACAGGTGCCTCGTTGTACGGCCAATGTATCTCACTCTATAGGATCAATTGAAGGAGTAAACGCACGTCGGTATGGCCTTGCACAGCAGTCGGTCTTTGCCTGCCAGGTGTTGCAATACCCCTGGGGTTGGGTATGGCTGGCTGATGACGGCTAATCAACCAGAAATGGTCACTCCAGCCTTCCTTGTTTTTGTCGATATAGTTATTCTGCCTATAATATACAAGCCGCTGAGTGGTTCTTGGTGGGGCCCGCGGTGGAGCCTCTAGGAACGACGGGTCGAGCGTGTCCAGTAACGCGCTCGGTGAGTGTCCCCTCCCCCACTGATGTCTCTTTTTTCTCCGTTAATGTCCTTTACGAAGTCCTCGATGCTGATTTGTGGGCCTTTTGGATTAATTTCTTCTCCTTTCCTGTAGAATGCATCCGCCGTATCCCTTCCAGATCCACCCACAGATGACACGTAAGTATCTATTCTATATGCTTTTCTTTAAAACTTTTCTCCTAGTTCGGTGGTCATCCCAACTCGTTGTTTTCCCCGAGTTTTTGGCAAAGGTTGTAATTTATCTGAAAGTGTCATCTTCCCACATAAAGCACTTCGACTCTCAAAGGTGCTCTTGAAACAGCGCTCTCCTGTCTAACAGTTGCATAAGGGGTAGGGGACGTTTTTATGGCCATTGATATTCAGGACTGCTATTGGTTTCTCGATATGACGTGAATAGTAGGACCTGCAAGCACATCCCAAAGGTTGATTTTCTTCGACAGTAGAGTCCTGTAAGTGGATTTACATCAATGGGACTGTCTGAACTGCCTCATGTAGAAGAAGACGGGAAGGCGTTCTCTGGGACCAGGTGTTTATTCATCCGACGCGAGCCCATCGTCAAGGGATAAAAGACCGTACAGCTCACAGTATATTTAAATCACCTCTACCGAGTATGACCTTCATCAGCGCCATTGATTTGTTCGCCCAGGGCCTGATATGCAGCTGACAGATCGGTATGTCTACTCATCGCCTGTTACCCCTACCACCGCAACCACCACCGCCTTCACTACCACCACCACCACCATCAGCGATGGGGAATCTCTCCTAAGCTGTACTCAATGCGACCGCACATTCACCTCACGAATCGGCCTGGTCGGTCACTTGCGAATACATCGTACAGAGACCGGTGAGCCAGTGCCTGGAGCACCATCACACAGCAGAGGTCGTCGCCTCCACTGCCCTCACTGTCCTCGCGCATTCACTCATCGCATGGGCCTATTCGGTCACATGCGCATCCATGACAGCGAAATTCACCACAATGCCGACAACACCGATACACCATGCACACCCTCCGCTCCTGCCATTCTTAGTGCCCCTGCCACCCCCACTACCAGCAATGACATCCTCCCAGCCTCTACCGATTTCTCCTGCCCACACTGAACCCGCAACTTCAACTCACGCATCGGCCTGGTCGGTCACCTGCGAATCCATCGCATGGAGGCTGGTGAACCAGTGCCTGGGGCTCCGACATACAGTCGACGTGCCCGCCTTCACTGCCCTAACTGCTTTCGCACATTTACACCGCATGGGCCTATTAGGACACATGCGCCTCCATGACAACCTCCGGTAAACCACCGTAGGCTAACCTACATCAGCGCACACTACCTACACCAATGCATCGACAACACTCTCACAATCACCATTTACCACAGTATATCACGGTTTCCTAGAAACCGTGGCTGGGAAGTCTGCCAATCTGACGCTTCCACCAGACCACGCCGTCGGCTCAGTGTATGTGCTGTGTGTGTCGAGTGGCTGACCAGTGAACTGGGAGTCAGACGGCGATGGCTGCTCCATATCCCCTGAGTTTGTGAATCCTGGTGTGTGCGTTATGGGGGCCAGGTCGTGCTGTGGCGCGCGAAGACGGGTACGCCGATCCGTCAGCCAATGCGCCCACTCCCACATCAGGCAACTGACTGGCTCGGACAGTGGTCTGATTGTGGGGGTGGGGAGAGAAAGTGAGGTCGAGAGCTCAGCGTATTTTTCCTCACTATAAACAATCTGACGCGCTTGAAACTATCACGGTGCGCTAAAAGCCGTGGCTTGGAAGGTTGCCAACTGACGGGATAACTCGGACCGCGTGGTCAGCCCAATGTGTGTTTTGTGTGGAGTGGCTGACTGGCGGACTGAGAGTCAGGTTGCAATGGCTCCTTCTTAATGTGGCCTTTATGGCACTCCCACTCCGTGGGATCCGAGCCAGGTGTGGTGGCACGCCCAGGGGCGGCTTAGGCCGCGCCAGCCACCTGCGCCCTCTCCCATCTCCGGTCTTCTTGACTCTGTCTTGACACCGGACTCAGGTGGGGGAGGAGGAGAGAGTGCGGTAGCTGCAGCGCAAGGCTACTATCACTTAAAACTAATTCACGCGCAAGTCACCGTCCCTGCACCACCTGGTGTGGAGCATACGGTGGACCTCGTCGAAATCGACGGTCGAACTGCCATGTCTATTGATCGATTCCGCGGTCGAGTGCCACGCTTCCTGCAGCAGGCGTGCATATCGGTCGTCTGACCGACCCAGTATTCTCACGCTGCCAAATTCAAAGTCGTGCCCTAGCGAGGACGCGTGAGCGGCTACCAAGGAAATTTTATCCTTCCGTCTCACAGCTAGCTCGTACTCGTACATTGTCGTGCAAACCCGTTTGCCGATTTCGCCAACATAATTGGCTCAACCACAATGGCAGTCTATCCGGTAAATGTCACCGGATTTTTGGTTAAGGGGGATTGAGTCTTTAGGTTGCATGAGTTGTCGGTGGATTGTCGCTTCCGGTCTGTGAGTCATACCAATCCCGAATTCGCACACTAGTCTAGCGAATTCTTCGGATACGCCAGCTACGTAAGGTACTGCTCACCAGCACTTCGGTTTTGGCTGCCCTTTCGGATTTATTCTCTTGGCCTCTCACCTGCATTTGTTAACACAACTCCCAGGATATCCGTTGATCGTGAGGATTTTCCGCAGAAACTCCACCTTGGCCTTCTTGTCGGCTGGTTCGATGCAATGGGTTTCTGCTTGATGGTACAGTTTTCTCACGCAGCTGCGTTTGTGTGAAAGGGGGTGGTTGCTAAAATAACTCAGAATGCGAGAAGTATTCGTCGCCTTCCTGTTAATCGCCGTTTTGAGTTCTCCATCGCCATTTCCGCATACCAGCACGTCGAGAAATGGCAACTGACAGTCTTTTTCTTCCTCCATCGTGAACTGGATGTCGGGGAAGGTCGAGTTCAGATTCTTTGTTAAATCCTCTATTTTTTCCCGACTGATGATGACAAATGTGTCATCAGCATACCGCACCTACAATCTTGGTCGATAGTGATCGAATGCCAGTGCCTCCAGTCTCTGAAATACTGCCTCAGAAATCAGGCTGGACAACGGCGACCCCATCGGCGTACCTTTGACCTGTTCGTACACGGTTCCATTAAAGGTGAAGAATGTGTTCAGGCAGTATTTCAGGAGGTCGACAAGGTGCCTTATTTTGAGTTTTGTGTCCACCTCGTTATAGTGCTCTTCTAGCAGGGTTTATATGGTTTCGACTGCGAGATGTTGTGGGATGGAGGTGAAAAGTGGTTTCACATCGAACCATGCCATCACTTCCTCATCCGTAAGTCAAATACCCTGCAACTTTCGTATGAATTGTTTGCTGAGTGGACGGTTGTTAAGGAAGCCTGGGTTAAGAACTTAAGATGTTGAACTAGCCACTTGGCTAGGCCAAACGTTGGAGTGCCTCTTAGAGAGACCGTAGAGGGGTTCCTGGTTTGTGGACCTTGGGGAGGCCATAGAATCTCGCGAGCGCTTTGTGTCCTTTGGTTACATCTTTTGAAAGTCAGTCAGCCTTATTGCTTTCGAATTCCGAAGACTTTCCATGTCCTTCTTAATATTGCTTACTAGCGTCTTCATCATGTCATCCTCGCGAGGGATATAGGCAGTTCTATCGCCCAAAAGTGTCTAGACTTTGTTGACGTTGTCCTCTTTGTTCAAAATAAAAATCGACCGTCCTTTGTCTGTTGGAATTATGACAATGTTTTTGTCGGCCTTTAGCGTCCGAAGTGCTTCAGTTTCTGCTTTCGAGAGCGTCTTGCGTTTTTTTGTGGGATATCAGTCTGGACTACGTCAACAAAGTCGAGACGCTCTTTTGGTGATAGAACTGCCTCTATCCCTCGCAAAGATGACATTATGAAGAACCTAGTAAGCGATATCAACAAAGAACTGGCGAGTCTTCGGAAGTCAAAAGCAATAAAGCAGACTGACTTTCAAAAGATGTAACCAAAGGACACAAAGCGCTCGCGAGATTCTATGGCCTCCCCAAGATCCACAAACCGGGAACCCCTCTACGGCCGATCGTCTCTCTAAGAGGCACTCCAACGTTTTGCCTAGCCAAGTGGTTGTTTCTACGTCTCAAGTGTATAACTCAGGGTTCCAGAACAACCGTCCACTCAGCTAAACAATTTATACGAAAGTTGCAGGGTATTCGACTTAGGGGTGAGGAAGTGATGGTATGGTTCGATGTGACGTCACTTTTCACCTCCATCCAACAACATCTCGCAGTCGAAACCATATAAACCCTGCTAGAAGAGCACTATAACGAGGCGGACACAAAACTCAAAATAAGGCACCTTGTCGACCTCCTGAAATACTGCCTGAACACATTCTTCACCTTTACTAGAACCGTGTACGAGCAGGTCAAAGGTACGCCGATGGGGCCACCGTTGTTCGGTCTGATTGCTGAGGCAATATAGCAGAGACTGGAGGCACTGGCGTTCGACCACTGTCGACCACGATTGTGGGTGCGGTATGTTGATGACACAATTGTCATCATCAGTCGGGAAAAAATTGAGTGACAGTCTGCGTTATTGCTTTCGACTTCCGAAGACTTGCCAGGTCCTTGTTTATATTGCTTACTAGCGTCTTCGTCTTGTCATCCTCGCGAGGGATATAGGCAGTTCTATCACCTGGAAGATATTCGCTTTCTTGCCAGATTTCGGCTCGGCAGAGGTGATTTAAATATGCAGTGAGTTATACGGTCTTTTATTCCTTGACGCTGGGCTCGCGTGATAGCTCGAAACGTCGGATGAATAAATACTTGATTAAAGAGAACGCCTTCTCGTCTTCTATACAATTTCCTGGATCTCGCTTATTCTGAAACATTCGGTATATATATATTATAGTGTGTGGCTCACCGATCTGCTTAAGGAACGTGTATGTTCCGTTGTGCCCTGGAGCTCAGACTAGAGTACTCACAGGCAGTCGCATAGCGACGTGTAGCATATGTTGATAATGTGGAACCGACAAAGACAAGGGAGACCGGAATGGCCATTTCTGGCTTATTAGCCGTCATCAGCCAGTCATACCCAATCCCAAGTGTGGCACACCTGGGATTCGAACCCGCGACCTTTGGTATTTGAGTCGAGCGCTCTACCATTGAGCCACGGGCTCGTTGCTTTGTCGGTTGTGATCGGGAATATGATGATAGTGTGTGGCTCACCGATCTGCTTAAGGAACATTTATGTTCCGTTGTGCCCTGGAACTCAGACTAGAGTACTCACAGGCAGTCGCATAGCGACGTGTAGCATATGTTGATAATGTGGAACCGACAAAGACAAGGGAGACCGGAATGGCCATTTCTGGCTTATTAGCCGTCATCAGCCAGTCATACCCAATCCCATTACATTCTTGATGTAAGGAAGGGTTCGCCATGTGTTTATTTTTGGCGCCTCGTTAGAACTACTTGGTTCCTTTTCTTTCGATTTCTGTCCTTTCAAGTATCGGCGTACAAAATCCTTAGGGTACCCGTTCTGCGAAAATAATTCACACAAGTAATGCAGTTCGATTCGATAGCCTTCTTCATCGGAGCAATGTGTTTTTGCTCGACTGAGTAGACTGTTGACAGCACTCCGTTTGTGAGCGATAGGCTGATTGCTCTCATAATGCAGAATAACTTTGGCATAAGTTTCCTTACGATAAACCGATGTGCGTAGTGTTCCGTCGGTCTTTCGTTGTACGAGAACATCCAGGAATGGGAGTTTATTGTCAACTTCCTTTTCGAGTGTGAATTGGATTCCTGGGATTGTGGAGTTGATGGTATTATGGAGCATTTCCAGTTGGTCCTTTTTAACGACAACACATGTGTCGTCTACATAACGTAGCCATAGTTGAGGATTAACTAACGGAAGAGCCGTGGCCTCGAGTTTCTGCATTGCGATTTCGGCGAGAAAACCAGAGATGGGTGATCCCATTGGAGCTCCTTTCAGTTGCTTATAGCATTTTCGGTCGAATGAAAAGTTAGTTTCTAAACATAGGTCCATGAGTTCGAGTACGGCCACTGCTGGAACATCCGTATCGTGGGACAACAGAAGTTCCTTTGTGTATTGTTTTGCTAGTGTTAACGGTATAGACGTGAAGAGGAAACAACATCGAAGGGAGACCATTATTTCATCTGTGGAGATTTTTAGTTCCTTTTAATTTCTTTAAAAACTCCGTTGAATTCTCAATTGAGGTTTCACAATTCTTTGTAAGCGGATGAAGCTTTTTGGAATAACCACTTGGAAATTTTATAGTTGGGCGCACCGATCAAAGGACACTATAGGTCGCAGTGGAACTTCAGTTTTGTGGACTTTTAGGCAGTCCATAAATCTTCGCGATGGTTGGTTCCGTTTGTCGCAGGGATTTAGCAATATTTCCTGACAGTTGCTTCTGCCCTGTGAGACGTTTCAACACTTTATCAATAGATGAATTCAGTGTCTTTGTAGGGTCCACAGAGAGTGGTTCGTAGTTGGATCCATCTTCTAACAATGACAGCATCTTCTCATTGTAGTCTGTTTTTGTTCAAAACCGCAATTGCGCCTCCTTTGTCCGCGGGGAGAATGATAATATCCTTGTCAGTTTTAAGACCCTTTAACGCTTTCATCTCTTCATGTGATAGTACTGAAAAAAATGTTTCCGGCCTTTTTAAAGGCTTGTATGGTACTATTTCGTATTGTAAACCGTTCATCTTCTGAGAGGTTCACAGTCGATATGATGGATTCCAAGCTTGCAAGAAACCCCAAATAGTTTGAGTCAGAAAGATTGTATTTCAGACCTTTGGAAAGCACGTCTCTTCCGTTGTCGTGAGTATTCTCGATGACAGATTTACGACCTTCTTTGAACACTTCTGATTTGTGTCGGTTTGTTGTGAAATGTTCGACCATTTTCTGTCTAAAAATATTCCGCTTCTTCTGTCGTTCGCGTTCTGAAGCACGGGCAATCGTGTCGTTTAGGGATTCAAATAATTGTAAAGGAAGCTGTTCTCGGCAACTCTCCATTTGCCGCTCCTTAGAAAACTTGGAATTTTTGGAGTCGGGAAATGGGCATCAGTTATGAAAGCACCAAGCATGCTTCGCCCGTAACGGGTCGCAATTTGGTATCCCAGGGTAGACTTAACGGCAGGTTTCACGTGTACGGACTTCGGTAAAATCTGCTTCTTCCGACATCTGTGTAGAAATGCTAACTGTTCTCGCGTTAGACTTTCACGAATGGCACATTTTCCCACCGTCTGGCTTGGAGCAAGACATTGCGGTCGTAATTAATACGTAAAGTAGTGAAAAGAAGGCATCCCAAGAAATAAATTTGAAATTGAATAAGTTCTATGGGAAATGGAGCTTTATTGTGTAAATTTTTCAACACCGGTTCTCCGGGTCGTCGTCAGACGCAGGCGGAGTAGCAAATGTGGCAAAAACAGTTGACATCGTAATCACGCGAAAAAATCGATACTGGCGTGAACATTGGCACCCAGTGAGCGGCCGCCGTGTGTATCAGCATGTCCTGATTGGTTCTCGTTTCTTCCATTTCTCCTTGAGATGTCTGTACGTCGCATCCAACTCGATGTCTGTTGATGCATGACTCATCTGAGTGCATCGCCTCGAGGAACTCTCGACCTTTCTTGGAGGAACAGGCAGCAATCCGAGTTTTATCCCAAGCGAAGGTGTGCCCGGTGTCTAGAGTATACATAGCTGTTTTGGGACAGATGGTCCCGCCTCTTTACTGCCAACTGATGTTCATAGATGCGTGTAGAGGCGGATTTGCCTGTCGACCACAATACACGGCATCACATGCTTCACACGGGATCTTGTAGATGACTTCTTTCTTATCCAAATAGTTGACCCTATCCTTAGGGTGGACAAGCTGGGTACGCAAAGTAGTTATCGGTTTGTGCGCCACATGAATATATATATATATATATATATATATATATATATATATATTCAGAAGTCAAACAACCTGCTGGAACACTGCCAGGCATATCTTCGATGCGATGGTGAACCGATGAAAAAGCTGATCATGCAGCTAGACAAAACGCTTGCCGATATGCAGACAAACAAAGTAATAAGTAAGTCGGTAAGACTGGCTATAAAACTATCAGATGCGGCCGCAGCAAGGTTCTACGGATTACCAAATGTACACAAGGCCGATATTCCCCTCCGTTCAATTGTGTCATTGTGTGGTGCACCAAGATTAAATCTGGCTAAATGGTTGTTCCGACACCTGAAGTTTCTCACCTCGGGCGCAGCCACAACGGTCACTTCAGCCACTCAGTTCCTGGAACGGCTCAGGGGGATGCGAGTCACCGCAGACGAGGTCATGGTGTCATTTGATGTCACCTCTCTTTGCTTTAATCCCGCAATACTTAGCAGTCAAAACGGTAAGCGAATTGCTTGAGAAGCAGTGCATCGATGTTGCAGGCGAGTCGGTGAAGCGGGGACATCTTTTCCAACTCTTAAAATTCTGTCTGAAGACGTACTTACCTTCGAGGGGACCATGTACGAGCAGATCAGAGGGACGCTAATGGGATCGCCGCTCTCGGGCTTCATCGCTGAGGCAGTTCTCCAAAAGCTTGAGATCTTTTCCCATTGAACGTATTCAACTTCTATATATATATATATATATATATATATATATATATATATCATCAAACGAGAAATGATCGAAGAATTCCATAGCGTCCTGAATTTCGTTTTCCCGGATATCCAATTCACAATGGAGGCCGAAAGTAACAATCAGCTGCCGTTCCTGGACGTTCTGTTCCATCGAAAATCCAACGGTTTATAGAAAAGTGACCAACACACGCCAAATCTTAAGTTATTACAGTAAGAACCCGTTGTGCCACAAACGCAATTGTGTGCGAACTCTCTACAGAAGGGTAAAAACACATTGCAGCGGATTGGACGACAAAAGGGCAGAACTCCACTACCTTTAGAGCCTGTTTATGGTCAACGGATACCCTCGTAAATTTATCGAGCGCAGCAGGCAGGCCAAACCAAGACAAAATCCGGTGACAGAACAGCGAAAAGTCTGGCGTGCACTACCATACATTGACGGCGTCTCTGAGGCAGTTTTCCGCCTCCTCAGACCACTGGGGATCGAAATCGCCCATCGATAGGATTCAACCATTCGGAATCTAGTTATAAGATCGAAAGTCCCCCTTCCACGAGATGAGACGTCAAACGTCGTCTACCGGATCCAATGTGACTCCCGTGAAGTTAAATACGTCGCAGAGACAGGGAAGCGGTTGCAGACTCGTATTAACGAACATGTGCGGGCATTGAGGAGAATGGACCAATTGTCCCTGGTGGCGGAACACTGTGCAAACTCTGGGCACACGTTCGACTTCCAGAACGCAGAAATCCTGGGTCGAGAAAATGACCACGTAACCAGGGAAACAATCGAAGTCTGGCACATGGAGACTACGTCGATCAACCGTTGCGTCCCCCTTCCGGCAGCCTACCAAGCCCTCCGGGCGCAGCTCATCAAACGTAAGAGCAAACACGGAAGTAGGCAAAACGTGAATCCAACCACGGGAGAACCTAGGACGGACATGCATGTAACCACGCCACAATCCGGGACCAACGAAGGCGCAGGCGTCAATGCTGCCGCATCAACCACTACCCCGACAGACGAGGAGACATGCAGTCAGAAGGAAACAAATAGGACTAGCAACCCAGGGCGCCAATTCAGGTCAATGAGGACGTGGGCGAGGGCTGCAAACTGTCAAACGCCGCCCCTCGACGAGAGACATGTCAACTGACAGTAATTAACCTCCTCTCTATCCCCCCTCCTTCGCCCCGGTGACTACAGAGATGCTTCCTGTGTGTATGCGGGCGATGAACGCCAAGGCCAATTAAGGAATTCCCCACCCCGTCCTCCTTACAGTGTACACTGTTAAGGTAAATCCGTACAATCAACACTGTTACAAAATGGCTGTCATCCCCTATAAATACTGTGAGACGCGGTAAGATCCTCACCTCCGACGATGGAAGCTTGTATGCTTTGAAACGTCAGGAGAATAAAAACTATAGTCCCTGATATCGACTTTTTCTTCCCCATATATATATATATATATATATATATATATATATATATATATATATATATATATATATATATACGTCGCTACACGTCGCTATGCGACCGCCTGCGAGGGCTCTAGTCTGAGCTCCAAGCACAACGGAACATACATGTTCCTTAAGCAGATCGGTGAGCCCCACACTATCATCATATTCCCGATCACATCCGACAAAACAACGAGCCCGTGGCTCAGTGGTAGAGCATTCGACTCAAATACCAAAGGTCACGGGTTCGAATCCCAGGTGTGCTACATTTGGGATTGGGTATGACTGGCTGATGACGGCTAATAAGCCAGAAATGGCCATTCCGGTCTCCCTTGTCTTAGTCGGTTCCACCTTATCAATATATATATATATATATATATATATATATGAGAAGAAAAGGCGATCTCAGGGACTATAGGTGTATTGTCCTGACGTTTCAAAAGCATACAAGCTTCCATCGTCGGAGGTGAGTATCGTACCGCGTCAAACAGTATTTATAGTGGGTGATAGTCATTTTTGTAACACAGCGTTGATTGGACGGGTTTACCTTAACAGTGTACACGATAGGAGGACGGGGTGGGGGAGTCCTTCTTTGGCTTCGGCGTTCTTTGCTGGCATGCACACAGGAAATTGCTGTCAGTTGACATGTCTCTGGTTGAGGGGGGCGGCCATTGTCTGGGTCCGCATTGACCTCAATTGGCGCCCTGGGTCGATAGTCATTTTTGTGTCCTGAGGGCACGCCTCCTCGTCTGTCGGGGTAGTAATTGATGCGGCGGTAATCATGACTGCGCCTTCGTCGGCCCCGAATTGTGGCGTGGTCAGGTGCATATCCGTCCTAGGTTCTCCCGCGGTGGAATTCACGTTTGGCCTAAAGCAATTTCCTGTGTGCATGCCAGCAAAGAGCGCCGAAGCCAAAGAAGGACTCCCCCACCCCGTCCTCCTATCGTGTACACTGTTAAGGTAAACCCGTCCAATCAACGCTGTGTTACAAAAATGACTATCACCCACTATAAATACTGTTTGACGCGGTACGATACTCACCTCCGACGATGGAAGCTTGTATGCTTTTGAAACGTCAGGACAATACACCTATAGTCCCTGAGATCGCCTTTTCTTCTCATTTATGTCCGGGGACACGCATCTTCGCTTCTATCAATATATATATATATATATATATATATATATATATATATATATATATATATATATATATATATATATAAAAAACCAGCCACACACTCTTATGAACTTTATTGATATTTCCAAAACAATTATAAACACTTTGTGTGTAATTCGAATTTAAAGAAGTTCTTTGGGGAAACAATATATATCGAGGTCTGACCCTACAGAAAGTCATGTCCGAAGCACCTGACTCCATGTCCTGCACTTAATAATTTCAAAAATTATTTACCCGATATATATATATATATATAAGCCAATATATATATATATATATATATATATATATATATATATATATTGAATAGCTGAGGTAGAGTGCATTCCGAGATGATATGGTGAAGAAGAAAGGCTCGTCGGAAAATAGTTGTACTCGTGAATTTTTCAAGTTGGTCACACCAACCCGTCGTCAGACGAAATGAACAGGAGAAAATGAAATGGTCAGATGACCAGTATGTGCTACAGGACAGACAACCAACTGGGTGAGAGTGATGGGCACATAAATACGGTAGGATTGTGGCTGGTTAGGGGGGCCCTGTAAGGGCTCCCTGTGTCGGAGGGGAGGGGGGATGGAGATTATGTGCAACTGCAGACGGTGAACTTGATGGTCGTCGATGCGGGATGGGGGCAGAAGTAATAACGTCGATGTTGGAGATGTTAGGAGTTTCAGCTGTGGTTCGCCGTGTCAGGGGAGGGGGTGGCGAGACAGTGAGATTCTTCGTGGTCTAGCAAAGATTAGCGGCTGTTGTTAGGCTGTGGGCGCAAGTCAGTGAGCCGGGCACGCAGGCCTTGGTAATGAGAGTCCAGATCGACATGGCGGTTGATGCTGGTCGTGCTAGAGTGCCACGCCTCGAGGAATTCACGCGCCTGTTTGGTGTTAGCCATTGCAACAATTTCGGTTTCATCCCAATTGAAGCGATGGTCGAACTCAAGGGCGTGCGCAAAGACGAGTGACAAAGGGTCACGTCGACGGATTGCTAGTTTATGTTCCGTAATACGCGTCCCAAGTCGTCGGCCGGTATGACTAATATAAGTGCAAGAGCAGTTAGCACACGAAATGCGGTAGATGACGTTAGTTTGCTGCTCTTTGGGTATATATATATATATATATATATATATATATATATATATATATATATATATATATATATATATTCGCGTTTGTCGTATTGTCTACAGTTAGGGCGAAATCAGCTTGTTGTCGTATTCAAAATAATCGTGAAATACTTCTCACCAAACCGGGGCATGGATGTCCATGTGATCGTATGTAGCAGAATCGGGCACTTGAAAAAGTCCCTGATTTTTCCCAGCCTTCAGTCCGATAGTGCGGTAACGAACGATCTATCGCGATTGCTCGACATGATTGATCTCCAGGGCTGTCATTACTTTTTTGCTATAGACTTAACGGCATTCCTCGCCGTTTCATGATGCACCACTTGTTTTTCCTCTTGCAGACCGCATTCCCCGCTGCAAGCTGACCCCTTATCCCTGCGGAACCAGCAGCTCTCCGCCCTCGTCGGCAATTTACAAGCCGAGTGCGATCAGGTACTGGCCAGCAACAACGAACTCACCTTGGAATTGGTGTTGCTGCAGCAGCGCCGGATTGCATTGGAGATTCTCTTGGAAAGGCTGACTCCGCTGGAAGCATAAGCCATTTTTGAGCCTTTTGTTCCCCCAGCCCTTCCCATTCCCCTCCCTCCACCTCTCCACTGGGGGTAACTCTACCTCGACCTCCACTCCTTTGATGCACTTACTGGTGACACCTGTCCCATCGGCGTTCTCCAACGTCAGACCACCGACCCCTGGTCTAATTCTCGCCTGACCGACTTCGTCTCCTGAACCCAAGTCGTGCAATTTCAGTACGGTGACGTCTCGCTGTCTGCTGGTGTTTGCGTTCCTGTGTTAAGTTTGTTTCTTCGAATATTTTGTCTCCCTGACTTCTCCCAAATCGTGTGGCTAGATTGCCTTAGAGTTTTATCCGACTTTTGTACTCATCAGGGCATTTGTCATAACCGGCTCTAGGTTATGGTTCACAGCCGGGACATGGTTTTGTCGCATCTCGCAGGTGGCGGTGCGATGGCCGGTTGTGCTTCTGGCCGAAAGTATTGGGACGCCCCAAAGACGTGCTTGGGCTGCCGCCAAAGTGCACTCTTTTGTTATACTGCCATGGCTGTCAACAAACCAGTTACTCAGGCGCAAATATAGATGGCGTCACTGGGTGGCGTTGAAAGAAGGTTTACTATGCTGAACCAACGTGTGTGGAAGGGGTAGACTCCGTTTTATTTGATTGGGCCCGGATATCGTAGATGCGTACTATGTTATCGCCAAAGCCCTCAGCAATGAGTACATTGTCAGGGCTGCGTGTTAGGCGGGTCACGCAGGTCTCCGATTTGGTTGGAATGTCGCCAAAAACGCTGGCTGTACACTCAGCAGTTGGTTTTTCAAAGCTGGGACTGAGACCCCTGTTAGCCGATCTGCCGTGTACTGGGGTCCTAGACTGGCCTATCGGTCGGACGCTAACTCACCGGGATTGACCTTATGCCGGGGCAAATCTGTTCGGTTTTTTGTTATGAAGACTAGGCTGCGACCGAAGTTTGCCTATTGGGCGCTAAACATTAATCAAGAGATAACTCACATTTGACAGGCTGTTGCAACCTCCCCACCCTCAGTCTAGCTGAGAGCCTCTAAGCTTGAATCCAGTCCCCCATCTTGAAATGAGCAGACATCTGGCACCCCTATTTTATTTCCATCGAGAAGTGTTGCCTTCTTGGTGTAATGAGCCGACGTATTTTGACTGCAGCGCAGGTCGCAGATTCTATAAATGTGGCTCGCATGGAGAATGCAATTAGAGGATTCATGCAAAGCCACAGTTTTCGAAAGGACCCGAATATTCGAGTTCTGGTTGCTGTAGCAACGAAAAGGAAGGTGATTAGCTAAGAATTGAATGGAGTGCTTTGGCCCTAAAACGGTGCTGGGATCACGTGCCCACATCTTCGTTAAAGCAGTTGTGGTTTCTCGAGGAGAACCGGATCGGACAAAATAAACTCGTAAGCATGTTATTTGTTTCCATAGGAAGTCAAAAGGTAAAATTGGAGTCGTCAACTTTCATGGTCTCGTCAAACAAAGGTTAAAGCATCCACCTAACGAGTGTGCAGTGCACGCTGCTTAAATACTTACCTTTGTACCTTATGCAATTCGCGCAGGTGACTGAGTAGAAAACTCGTGCGAAAACCAGCAGGCTGTGAATTTACCTGTAATGCCGTTTCGTGTCTTGCTATTTCTACAAACTCACCTATATAGTATTTTTATTTTAAAAGTATGGTGAACAATGTCGGTCAATGTTTTGCAAGTTTTCCCAAAAAGTGAGCGTACTTGCACACGCCTACCAATGCCAGTCTGGTTCTCGGCCAAACACGGCTATCCAAACGTGCCAGTCAACTTCAAGGCTTACACAGACATTCTCAAGGAGCCATGACGACTGTCCTACTTTCATTCGGGGCGCTGACTCACGGCCTGCGGCCCTGGGCGGCTGCTAACGTGTTCCAACCTGTTCTCCAATATTTCTGCGCAGATTACAATACATCCTCGATGGGTGTCCAACTTCGGGACCGTGCGTGAAGGTCGTTATGGTTAGGGTCTCCCTAAGGTCCGTGCTGCTGCCTTCTGTTGTAATTCAGAGGGCGGTAGAGAGACGGTATTAAAACCTTGCATTGAACGATTCTGCCTCTACACAGACGTCTGTACTAGCGAACAATGTCGAGTTCCTCTTGCAATCGGAGGATTGAAATGATCAAACTTGCCGTCCAACGCGAAATTTGTCGCAATAATCTCGTCCAGTTTGATGTATGTGTGTACTTTAGCTCCGAAATTTATGGGAATGTTATAAGTACTCATACAAAACTTTGATATTTTACCGTTCTTAAGTTGCGAAAATTCCCATTAAACGCTTCAAAAGACGACTTGGCGAGCATACGGGCTGCTTTCGATAACTTCACTTCAGGCCAGTACAGTTATAGGGAAACGTTGTGCGCACAAAAGAACCTCGTACAAGCTCCGTGCTTAGCTTGGCCAACGGTCGCTTAAGTGCACGCATTCCCCGCGCCATCTCTGTCCTCTCCCTCCCCCTAGAACGGCTCTACCAAACACCCACTGCCGCCTATTACACTATTTCATCATCCTTTCCCCTATGCAAACCTCTCACCTAACCCACACAAACGGGAGAACATTATCGATTTCATGTTATAAATTTCTACTACGTTCCAACGTTTCCCTATAGCTGTACTGGCCTGAAGAGAAGTTATCGGAAGCAGCGCGTATGCTCACCAAGTCGTCTTTTGAATTTTACCGTTCGTCAACTGACGCTCGCTGATCTTTAACGAAACTCACTCGTCCCCTTCTGCCTTGGGGCCCCGCCAACAGCCGCACGATAGTAGAATAGGTAGGTGAACCTTGCCGACAAAGACAAGGGAGACTGGAATGGCCATTTCTGGCTGAGTAGCCGTCATCAGCCAGTCATACCCAATTTCAGGCGGTGCACCGTCCGAGGCTCCAACCTGTGACCTGTTGCTCAGAATTCAAACACTAACCATGCGCCATTTTACTGTTCAATGTTATAAAGCCGAATACTATTGATCGTTCGTCGCTACACAACCGCCTGAATGAGCTTCAGATCCTCAACCTCAGCCAGGTCGCGAAGAAGGAGACATGATCACTAAAACAAGATCTTTATTAGCCTACCGTTTCGAATTCTCACTCAAATCCATCATCAGAGACAGAGTCAGGTAAGGGTATTGGATCGCCCAGGTTTAGCAGCATTTATAGCATGTAGTCGCTAGGCCACTACACGCCTAGAAACATTGGCAGTTCCCGAGGGCATCGCAGATAGTTGCAGGTGGTGTGACAGTTCCCTGGCTGGCCAGCTGCTGCAGTTGCTCCAGTGTACTTGTCAACAGTATAGATTATCACACGTGGTTGAATGTGGTGTGATGATGGCCCGCAGTCGAGATGCTGACGGCCGGATTTCGTCATCTGTTTGAGCTCTTGGGTTATTTGGCTCAGCGAAAATTGGCGCCAAGAGCAGTGACCATCCACACGTTCTCTGCGTGGCTAACTACTTTGCCCAGGCAAATTCTGAACACCGAATATGCAGCAAACAGAGCGTTGCTCTTTTTGATTGATTGAGGGCCGGAAAACCATGGCTCGAGCAGTTCGCGGCTAACGGGGTTGTCGCCACTAGCGAGATTTCGGCTTCATCCAACTTGAATGTGCGGCCGGGACCCTTAGAATGAGCCGTGACTTGGGAGCTTGCGTCATTCATCCTAACTGCTGCTGCGTGCTGGACCATTCACGTTCGGAGTAGTCTTCCAGTTTCTCCGACATAGTTGCTTTGTCCACAACTGCACCAGACCCGATAAACGACCCCAGGTTTTTCTTGCCGCGGCAGTGGATCTTTTGGCCTCCTGATCTGACGCCTTATGGTTGCCTCCGGTCTGTGTGCAACTCAAACACTAAGGGGTGTGAGAAGGTGGTTGACGGCTTCTGAGACATTCTTCACGTACAGTAGAGCTTGCCATAATTTGGGGCTATTCGGATTTGGTCTCTTCTTGTTTGCTTAGGCACCGGTTGACGAAGTTGCGCGGATAGCCATTTGATCTAAACACCTTTCGAATATATTGTACTTCCGTTCACTGCAGTGTGTCTCCATACGCTGGTACAGTGCCCTTACGCAACTGCGTTTGTGACCCATTGGGTGGTTGCTGTTGTTACTCAGTATTTGCGTCGTGTTTGTCACCTTCCTCAATACTTTGGTTTTTAGGCCACCAAATCTTTGCGGCAGACGAGGACATCAAGAAAGGCCAGCTGGTTGTTTTCCTCTTCCTCCATCGTAAATGTATGTCCAGGAAGACAGCGTTGAGACATTTTTTTGAATTCCAGCATCCAACCCCGTTCGATGAAGACGAAGATGTCATCCACATACCGAACCCAGAATTTCGGTCTGTGGTGTTGGAAAACCAGCGACTAATCGTTGTAGGACGACCTCAGCTATGAGTCCCGAAATCGGCGAACTCATTTGTGTGCCTTTGACCTGCTCGTAGATTGTTCCGTCAAACGTGAAGTACGTCTTAAGACAGAACTTTAGGAGTTGGGCGTGGCCGAAATGCTTCTCCGTTTCATCGTATTTGCCTCGTATGAGTAATTTGATGGGCTCGATTGCCAGGTTCTGCGGAAAATAAATAAAATGGGCGTGACAGAAAAGGATACCATAACGTTACGTGGCAGGAGATTTACCCCTTTAATTTACTCCAAGGATTGTGTTGACGGTAGAGGTTGAATTAGCGGTCAGGAATTTAAGACGCCGAAACAGCCACTTTGCTGCAAAACCTGGGTGATCCAATACCATTATCTGATTCTGTCTCTGATGATGAATTCGAGTGAGAATCTGAAACTTCAGACTAATAAAGCTCTTGATCCAGTGATAATATCTCCCTATTCACTTCTATTAGTAAACCCAGGTGTCGTCTAACTTAAAGCATGTATGCTCCTGAGGTTAATCCTTTGGTTAAGCAACGGCCCACGCGATCATTCCAGCTGAAGGTACGTGAGATGCCACGTCCACTGACCCAATGGGCAATGCTGCACTTACGAATTTTCAAGTGTTGTTTGGACTGAGTTTGTGTTATCTGTAAATTCGAAATAAATTTGAGTAAATCAAGGGCTGTGTTACTGGGAATCAGCGTTAGACAGTGTTTGCATGTGGTATGCGTTTTTCAAAATAGAAAAACGGTTGCCTCAAACGCGTAACTTGTCGGCGTGAGTGCTGTGTCTTCATCTTAGGATTGCATAAGAACCATGGTGCTAGCATACCAAGCTGCGCTTGGGCGTATGCTGCCATACATCGAGGGTATGTCAGAAGCGAGCGAGCGTAGTACTGTGGAAGTAGGCGTTGAAATTACAGCACCGGCCCACAGCTACCATGCGCAGCAGGGTCGCGAAAAGCAAGAGCCGATTAAATTCCTGTGAGTTGTCGGGTGTGGTGTATCGCTTCCCGTGCGTAAACTGTCCTGATAACTACACAGGTTAGAATGGATGCATGCTCGGATCGTACATAGGCTGGCTATGAGACGGAGTGATGGACTATCACACGTGGCTGCCCACAACTACGAAACGGGTTGCGAGTTTAACTTCGCAGCCATGAAGATTATCACCCACGTTGGAAACAAGACAAACCGGGAATTGTTTGACGCCTGGGGCTTTGATGAGAACTCACTCAAGTGATATATCGATCTGATACCGGTGTACAGAGCCCTGCGCAGTCATCTCCGGACTGGCATTACAGATGATTGATTGGCTCTTGCCCCAGATAACTGTTGCTTGTTATGTTGCCATTTTTGTCTCTGTCGATGGACCCCACTAGGAGTTTGAGAACTCAGATGAATAAACAAACGGTTTTGTTGATCAACCGGACTTCTTCCCTACAACCGCATGTCGCAGAAAAGCCCAACCGATGCGCTGAGCGCACACACGCGCGCATGGGTGCAGTTGTGTACTTTAAGCATTTTGTAAAATGCCTGTCATTAGCCAGACCATTAAAGCAGTCAGGTTGGGAGATGCTTTACCGTGAGGCGGGTCGATAAGGGGAAAAGATTTTTGTGCCAAGCTCATGCACTCAGTCCCAGCTGTTAGCGTCTAGCATAGAACCAACATCGACACAACATACGACACCTCGACCATCGTTTTTAACGCAGTCCCACAGCATGGGGACGCAGGTACGGTGATTTTCCCAGCATCTACCGAACTCACTCTTCCCTCACGCCCACTTCCCCTCCGGGCGGGGGTGGGAGCAGGTGGATAAGATGCGGGATCAGGGCTGTTGCCTGCGGGAGCCTGTGCCTAACCATGCCACCATACTCCCCAGAAGTGGTATGGGTGTGCATCCATAATAACGCCTGCTGTGGCCTTATCTAGCCTCTTAGTTGATCTAACGTATCTAGTGTGTGGCACATTTCAAAGGCACGACTCAACATAACGAAATGGAACACACAGAAGCGATGGTAGAGGTTGAGTGTAATGCACTGACTATGACTACTTGGAGTCACAGGAGATAGCTTTCGTTAACGGCTCCACGGTTCTATATATATATATATATATATATATATATATATATATATATATATATATATATATAAAGCCTGTGTTGGAATCGAGTTCACCGATTGGGTTTGATGAAATGCTCGTTCTTTGGGGCCTTGAGGTTTACTCTAGGGTCGACGAAGGCTGTTGGATGGCGACGAGGTGCTCATACTTGTGGTAAGGCATGACTGGCTGATGGTGACTAACAAGTCAGAATTTGCCATTCTAGTCTTCCCCTATCTTTCCCCTTTCAACTCTGTACTTCGGGAAGCTCCGAGGCAAGGAAGCTAGAAAGAGAGGGAGGAGGGATAAGTGAGAAATATATAAAAAGTGGAAGGGGGGGGAAGAGGAGGAGGAGGAGGAAGAGGAGAGCTAAGTGATCAGTCCATGGCTACTTCTCGATCAAGTAATCAGTCGTTGGAGTTCTTGAGATAATCATGCACGAGATGAGCCTAAGGTGAAGCAGCCTCACACTATTAAAAATACAAATCGTGCTGTACCCTAAGACTGGCTAATGCAGGAAATATTTGCTCGAACAATAGCCGATGATAAAATTGCCCTGTAATGAGCACAAGCTATTTGATTTCGACAGCTGTTCCACCTCTTATATTTTGAGCAAAAATGGCTCAAACCTTTTTCTCCTAACACCTTCGGATCATACAGACCGATCAAGAAGAGTAACGGGTCAATGCAGCGTTGACCGCTCGGCGGAGCAACCTTTGACACCGAACGTACGCATTCAGCCAGCTGTCAGCGCATAGATTAACAGCAACGTTGGTTCAGGGTCATCGAAATGGAGAGGAGCATGAGTACACAGGCAATAAAAGCGTGGACAAAAGTAACGAAAATAATCACTGAGAGAAGGGTCAAACTGGTAGCCCTTTATATGGAATGGGCTGAAATTTGGACAAGTTACGCGAAAATTCAGTTTAATTCAATCGAACAGGAAGTTAGTTACTCGTAATTCGACTCCAGGAATTTTTGAAAAAAGGCTCTGTTTTTCAACCATACACTTCATTTAGTGATATGAATGCTTATAATGTTTTTTGAAAAGTACGTAGCATAAAAACGAGGCCTTCCGACGTTCAAGTCGCACTGCTGGACTGCAGGAGCTGCAGTTGTAGTATGCGGAACGACGAGAGGACTTCGGTTTATGGTTTCTATCAGTAGGTTATACAATAGATGGCTTAACTGATGTGAAATAGTAATTATAATTTAAATGAATAGTTAAGCGTACATTTTTTCCCTTTATCTTGATTTTTGGCTGGATTCAAGACCTATAAAGCATTATACTAAAGAAAACCGCATTTTCCGTTCACTTTATTGAAGGAAAATAGGCAGCATTAGGGTGAAATCGGAGGTTACCAAAAATCCAAGACATTTCCTCTGTTGATTTATATTACAGAACAAAGGCGGCTCCTTTGTGTGCGTTACGCTATAAAAGATTACTAATATAAGCAGGAAAAATTTAAAATAAATGAAATTAGGCAAAGAAATGTGTAAGAAATCGCAATGATTTCCAGAAGCAAGAAGTGATTTAAGATTTAACAATTAGTTTGTGAAAATTGCTGCCGTTTTTTGCCACAAAACCCAGGAACAGCATGCTTACCATTAAGAAAAATGTTTCGAAAATGCTCTAATATAAAGCGAATGGTGAAGTCTTTCATTCTCAGCAGAAATTATTTCACTAATTTTCAGGGAAGTCACGAAACTGATAAAACATCTGCATTTTCACTTTTACTGACCCTTGGAAAAAAGGTAAAGTCCGCATATATTCGACATCGAACTGTCTAATTAATTTACTTTTAAACGGGTAAGTTCTTCATTGATCTTAGGCATACTAATTTTCACCTTTTGTTGTGGACTGTAATTTTGCTTGGCAACGAGTTTTGGTGAATGCATAAATATGACGAAAACGGCCATATCTATTAGGAATGAAATACAAAAGCTCATTGCTTCGGTAAATGCTTTTAAGATCTCATATCCTGAAGGTTTGATAAACAAATTGAACAGGATCTAAGTTTACTGCCGCTCGATTGAAAACAGTGAAAATCGTGAAATATTCACCAGTATTTCAAAGACGATCTAAAACTAATTGTAATTCAATACCAGAAATATCAATAAACAAATTTGACGAAAGGATAGTCCTCTTAATATACCCAAAGTGATATGCTTACGCTATCACCTGTCAATGCTATTTACATTTATTCGGCGTATTTACAGCGATATTTCACGGTTTCAGAATTTGTCCCTTTTTTCAAAAAGTTAGTATTTCTCGACAAAGTTACCTAACTTTTGATATTTCCTGTAAGTTTTACATTCACTTAAGGTTTTTCGGTGGGAGCATATTAGCCGGACCTACTGACGATGCCATAATCTAATTGGACAGAATGGTAAGGGAGCCTGGATTTTTTCGTACAACGACAACGTGCGAGGTATTTTGCGAAGTCGCGGAAAGTATGACCCGAAGGTCGTGGCTTGGGTTGGCTTTAAGGGCAAAAAAGTATTAGACCAGTTTGGATGGGACAGCTGACACAATCAGCTAACTTCTACTACTTTTAGGACATTTTCATCGTTGACCGTTGCTCCAACAAATCTAGACGGTATTGAGGTAGAAGAGCCTTACTGACAAAGCCAAGGGAGTTCCAAATGGCTTGGTAGCCATCATCATCCAGCCATACCCAGCCACATGTGGTGTAAAACCCCAAGGTTTGGACCCGCGACCTGTTGACTAGAAGTCCAACAGTCTAACCACTGAGCAAGGAGCTCCATATCGTGCCGGTTTCAATCACGAATATTAAAATTGGTGGATGGAGGCTCACTGATCGGTTAGGGGGCTTTTTCTTTCCGTTCTGTCTTGGGGCTCACTCCCAAGCCCAGCCAACAGCCAAAAAGCTGTCACATGCGATAACATCGTTATGGGGCCACTCCACCGTTTGCCGGTACTGTGTGTGAATACCTCAAAGGGATCTCCATGGCCTATGGATCGGTCGCAGATCATTTCTTCTTCTTATTTCCCTTCCTCCCCTTCATCCTCCTCCTCAGCATCATCATCGCCATCTGATTCATCATTTGATTCCTCGCCTAGGTGCTGTCTGAAAAACAGACTAGAATGGTCATTTATGAATTATTACCCCAGGTTTGGGGCAGCTGGTCGCTATGCTACTGCCCTCGTGTGCTCTTGACTTAACTTCAAAGCACAACGCAACGAGCATGTTCCGTAACCCAATCAATGAACCCAGTTCCAAAGCGGGGTTTAAAGAGCCTAGATTCGGAAGCGAAGATAACACTTAACGCAAATTATCTCAGGTAACTCACGAGTTGACAGACAGTCTTATTATTATTCTTATTCTAATACTAATACTATTAATACTACTACTACTACTACTACCACCACCACCAATACTACTTCTACCACCACTACTTCTACTACTACATCTAATACTACTACTAGTATTAGTAGTAGTAGTAGTATTCTACTACTACTACTACTAATACTAATAATAATAGTAATAATAATAATACTACCTCTAATACTACTGCTACTGCTACTACTATAGCCTGTGCGTTTCACCTCGTTAGGCTGAGCCAATGTTACTACTATGCTGAGCTTAGTGCATGGGCTTGGCGGCAAAACTGCTCCATGGAGTACTAACGTCTGGGACATATGGTACTCCAGTCAGGCTTCTTTTATTGAACGGAAGCGGCTTAAATTCAGAGAACAGTATATTTTTCAGCGAAATACACACAATGAAAAAATATTGAACGCAAAAGAGCCATACAACAGAACAGTAACATGGCTTGCTTGCATTTTTGGCCAGCGGCTTATTAAACACCCAGAACTGTAGAACTTCGAATGTGAATAGGAAGAGACGATTACTGAGAAAATGTGTTTTTTTCTTTCGAAGTCTCCAAAGACCATAATTCATCAAAGGCAATAATAAAATTTCTTTATTTTGACATTGATTAATAGGGATCAAGTAGAAAAATTTATAAGACAAGCGCTCGGATCCAGGCACATAAGTGATCAAGAAAACATTCTATATATTGCACCTCGGAACTGAGGAGTCTGGCGTGGTAAGAGAGCTATTCTGCAGGTGTTTGTTCGCGTCCATGATCTACCCAAGGGTATCATGTTGGTTTTTTGAGCTAGGGAAGCTTCAATGACATTTTTTGCTGCACTCAGAAAGGGATATTGTCAGCGTCTCACCTGAGGTCCGTTTGTAAGACGTTTTTGTTAGATTTTATGTTTTTGGGGAGTTGTATATGCCGCTTGATCCCCTGGGCGTCCAACAACCACACCACTCATCTCTGCCTTACTGACAGTTTATTGCCTCTGTCCGCAAACTGGATCGCACCAAGAAAAAAACACAGTCAGGCAAAGCAGTGCCCATCGGTATCTGTGAATTCTGGTCGGGCCACGCACCATAAGTTGTACTTGGTTATCGACTTCTTCAGTGTAGTTGCATCCTTCGCGCCTAAATTTCAACCGGTAGACGACTGATGAAATCCCCTGTTTTGGCCACTCGGTTGTGTCACTTGGGGACGAAGTCTCGAGTCGGTCTTGCAGGTAATTCCGACCATGAGTGGCCCCATCAGTCCACCGGTGGACTCCGACGTGCCCATTACGCATAGGGCACTAAGCCAGATTTACAATAGAATGACCATGATCAGTCGTCTTCCCCTCTCAAAGACCACCCCTGGCTATGTAGTGACCCTTCACCGAACGCCTGCTTCAAAACTGTGCCCCTGGGACGTAGCAACTGCAGTCTGCTTTTCGGCCAATCACAGTTATGCAAACCGGCCAATCAACTTCAAGGCTGGTGCGACCGTGCCCTCGCCAAAGGTGCACTGCCGCCTGCCCCGATAGCATTCAGACGCCTGCCCCATCGGCGCCGGACTGCGCCCCTTGTACAGGTATCAACTTGTGTAGCTTATTCCCGTACAATATATAATGCTCTCTCTTTCTCTCTCTCTCTCTCTCTCTCTCTCTCTCTCTCTCTCTCTCTCTCTCTCTCTCTCTCTCTCTCTCTCTCTCTCTCTCTCTCTCTCTCTCTCTCTCTCTCTCTCTCTCTCTCTCTCAAATGTCATCCAGTTTCTCCCTTTTCTACTCGAGACTGGCTATTTTGTAGGCCTGCCCACAAATTTAGCTGCCGCGACAGATAACCTGTGCAATAAACGGCTCCATGTAACGATTCAGTTCGACTTTCTTGGCAGCTGGTGTACTGTGGTGGGTGTTCGCTCTACAGTAAGGCCGTCATAAACAAATCATTTTGTAATTCCAGATTTTTAATTTCTTTAGAAATTAATTTTGTAACTTGGAGCAAGTCAGTTTATTCAAGATCTATAAGCACATACCCAAATTTTATATGAATATTTGGGCCAAAGTCTATCAGCCACTGCGGAATAACCGCGTAATATTCACAAGCTGCCGTGCCATGCAGCGGTAGAATATCACGGATACCCTGTCTGGGCTTTAACTAACACTGCCAGTATTGTAAATTAGTTAATAAATCATTTTTTGTTTTAGCTAGTAGTTACTGTCATGTCACTGGCCCTGCATCGTTTTTTTCCGTTTTCTGTAGAGCATTGTTGCCAGTTACCTAGTGGATTGAGGGTTAAGGAAAGCATAAAAGAAGGGAAGCCATGCATTTGTTTCTTCTCGAAAGGGAAGTGTGTGCTAGGGGAGGGAGAAGGGGGGGGGCGACTAGGTTTATTTGGGCCTTGGAATCATCGGTCCCATCTCGGTTAATGGCTATTAAGGTATCATTGGTGTAGCCTGCCAAACGTTTAACCACAACATCCAGCAGTCAAGCATTTCTAAACCTAAGTGTGCAATCCCAATAAGCAACCTGAAAGTCGGTGAACCTAAAGACCTGCATTAGATAACACCAATGTCAGTTCTAAAGTAATACCCAAAGAGTTTCACGTAGTCCTGTGCCGTGTACTTGCCTTCGGCATCATAATACCAGGAATTAACCTATATATATATATCCGATCTGCTTAAGGAACATGTACGTTCCGTTGTGCCCTGGAGCTCAGACTAGAACCCTCGCAGGCGGTCGCATAGCGACGTGTAGCATATGTTGATAAGGTGGAACCGACAAAGACAAGGGAGACCGGAATGGCCATTTCTGGCTTATTAGCCGTCATCAGCCAGTCATACCCAATCCCAAGTGTGGCACACCTGGGATTCGAACCCGCGACCTTTGGTATTTGAGTCGAACGCTCTACCATTGAGCCACGGGCTCGTTGTTTTGTCGGTTGTGATCGGGAATATGATGATAGTGTGGGGCTCACCGATCTGCTTAAGGAACATGTTCGTTCCGTTGTGCCCTGGAGCTCAGACTAGAACCCTCACAGGCGGTCGCATAGCGACGTGTAGCATATGTTGATAAGGTGGAACCGACAAAGACAAGGGAGACCGGAATGGCCATTTCTGGCTTATTAGCCGTCATCAGCCAGTCATGCCCAATCCCAAGTGTGGCACACCTGGGATTCGAACCCGCGACCTTTGGTATTTGAGTCGAATGCTCTACCATTGAGCCACGGGCTCGTTGTTTTGTCGGTTGTGATCGGGAATATGATGATAGTGTGGGGCTCACCGATCTGCTTAAGGAACATGTACGTTCCGTTGTGCCCTGGAGCTCAGACTAGAACCCTCGCAGGCGGTCGCATAGCGACGTGTAGCATATGTTGACAAGGTGGAACCGACAAAAACAAGGGGAGACCAGAATGGCCATTTCTGGCTTATTAGCCGTCATCAGCCAGTCATACCCAATCCCAAGTGTGGCACACCTGGGATTCGAACCCGCGACCTTTGGTATTTGAGTCGAACGCTCTACCATTGAGCCACGGGCTCGTTGTTTTGTCGGTTGTGATCGGGAATATGATGATAGTGTGGGGCTCACCGATCTGCTTAAGGAACATGTACGTTCCGTTGTGCCCTGGAGCTCAGACTAGAACCCTCGCAGGCGGTCGCATAGCGACGTGTAGCATATGTTGATAAGGTGGAACCGACAAAGAAAAGGGAGACCGGAATGGCCATTTCTGGCTTATTAGCCGTCATCAGCCAGTCATACCCAATCCCAAGTGTGGCACACCTGGGATTCGAACCCGCGACCTTTGGTATTTGAGTCGAACGCTCTACCATTGAGCCACGGGCTCGTTGTTTTGTCGGTTGTGATCGGGAATATGATGATAGTGTGGGGCTCACCGATCTGCTTAAGGAACATGTATGTTCCGTTGTGCCCTGGAACTCAGACTAGAACCCTCACAGGGCGGTCGCATAGCGACGTGTAGCATATGTTGATAAGGTGGAACCGACAAAAGACAAAGGGGAGACCGGAATGGCCATTTCTGGCTTATTAGCCGTCATCAGCCAGTCATACCCAATCCCAAGTGTGGCACACCTGGGATTCGAACCCGCGACCTTTGGTATTTGAGTCGAACGCTCTACCATTGAGCCACGGGCTCGTTGTTTTTGTCGGTTGTGATCGGGAATATGATGATAGTGTGGGGCTCACCGATCTGCTTAAGGAACATGTATGTTCCGTTGTGCCCTGGAGCTCAGACTAGAACCCTCACAGGCGGTCGCATAGCAAAGTGTAGCATATGTTGATAAGGTGGAACCGACAAAGACAAAGGGAGACCGGAATGGCCATTTCTGGCTTATTAGCCGTCATCAGCCAGTCATACCCAATCCCAAGTGTGGCACAACTGGGATTCGAACCCACGACCTTTGGTATTTGGGTCGAACGCTCTACCATTGAGCCACGGGCTCGTTGCTTTGTCGGTTGCGATCGGGAATATGATGATAGTGCATGGCTCACCGATCTGCTTAAGGAACATTTATGTTCCGTTGTGCCCTGGAACTCAGACTAGAGCCCTCACAGGCGGTCGCATAGCGACGTGTAGCATATGTTGATAATTGGGAACCGACAAAGAAAAGGGAGACCGGAATGGCCATTTCTGGCTTATTAGCCGTCATCAGCCAGTCATACCCAATCCCAAGTGTGGCACACCTGGGATTCGAACCCGCGACCTTTGGTATTTGAGACGAACGCTCTACCATTGAGCCACGGGCTCGTTGCTTTTGATCGGTTGCGATCGGGAATATGATGATGAGTGCGTGGCTCACCGATCTGCTTAAGGAACATGTATTTTCCGTTGTGCCCTGGAGACTCAGACTAGAACCCTCGCAGGCGGTCGCATAGCGACGTGTAGCATATGTTGATAATGGGGAACCGACAAAGACAAGGGAGACCGGAATGGCCATTTTCTGGCTTATTAGCCGTCATCAGCCAGTCATACCCAATCCCAGTGTAGCGGCACCTGGGATTCGAACCCACGACCTTTGGTATTTGAGACGAACGCTCTACCATTGAGCCACGGGCTCGTTGCTTTTGTCGGTTGCGATCAGGGAATATGATGATAGTGTGGGGCTCACCCGATCTGCTTAAGGAACATTTATGTTCCGTTGTGCCCTGGAACTCGGGACTAGAGCCCTCGCAGGCGGTCGCATAGCGACGATGTAGCATATGTTGATAATGTGGGAACCGACAAAGACAAAGGGAGACCGGAATGGCCATTTCTGGCTTATTAGCCGTCATCAGCCAGGCATACCCAATCCCAAGTGTGGCACACCTGGGATTCGAACCCGCGACCTTTGGTATTTGAGACGAACGCTCTACCATTGAGCCACGGGCTCGTTGCTTTTGTCGGTTGCGATCGGGAATATGATGATAGTGCGTGGCTCACCGATCTGCTTAAGGAACATTTATGTTCCGTTTGTGCCCTGGAACTCAGACTAGAGCCCTCACAGGCGGTCGCATAGCGACGTGTAGCATATGTTGATAATGGGGAACCGACAAAGACAAAGGGGAACCAGAATGGCCATTTCTGGCTTATTAGCCGTCATCAGCCAGTCATACCCAATCCCAAGTGTGGCGCACCTGGGATTCGAACCCACGACCTTTGGTATTTGAGTCGAACGCTCTACCATTGAGCCACGGGCTCGTTGCTTTTGTCGGTTGCGATCGGGAGATATGATGATGGTGCGTGGCTCACCGATCTGCTTAAGGAACATTTATGTTCCGTTGTGCCCTGGAACTCAGACTAGAGCCCTCACAGGCGGTCGCATAGCGACGTGTAGCATATGTTGATAATGGGGAACCGACAAAGACAAAGGGGAGACCGGAATGGCCATTTCTGAAAGCTGATGACCGTCATCAGCCAGTCATACCCAATCCCAAGTGTGGCACACCTGGGATTCGAACCCGCGACCTTTGGTATTTGAGACGAGCAGCTCTACCATTGAGCCACGGGCTCGTTGCTTTGTCGGTTGCGATCAGGGAATATGATGATGATAGTGCGTGGCTCACCGATCTGCTATAGGAACATTTATGTTCCGTTGTGCCCTGGAACTCAGACTAGAGCCCTCACAGGCGGTCGCATAGCGACGTGTAGCTTATATGTTGATAATGGGGAACCGACAAAGACAAGGGGAGACCGGAATGGCCATTTCTGGCTTATTGGCCGTCATCAACCAGTCATGCCCAATCCCAAGTGTGGCACACCTGGGATTCGAACACGGTGACTTTCCGGACGAGCGCTCACGATGGGCTACGAACTACCGGTGCTTTTAATCAGGTTTTCGTCGATGCCATTATTATTATTATTCGATGATACCGGTATTATTGATACCATTACGGTACGCGGCGGG